>BQNB010013352.1:48461-77353 GCA_026074375.1 Tanacetum coccineum | reverse complement strand
GGAAAACAGGATGGTAATTATAAGAAGGTGAAAGTTGAAAAATGGATCGGAGATGATGGTGGCGTTTGATCCCGCCGTTAATCTTTAAGGTTGATCCCGCCGTTAAACTTTTGGCCTATTATTTAGGAATGATTTCATGAGGAACTAAATAAGAGAGTGTTTGACACGACGATATAAAATGCATTAGAAGGTTAATGGGCTAACCATTTATTTTGATTAAATAAATAATATTTATCAGTTTAACGTGTGTATAATTGATAAACATGATTGGTCATGTTTAAATCAACTTTTAAGAATCCAAATCCATGTACTAAAAATTACACTTAAAAAACAAACCAAATATCTATGTCATTTATTTTTTCACTCAAATACTTATAGCACTTTAGTTTTTAAATATTGGTATCTGACAAATCATTATTCTATAAATTAAATGAGCGTTTGTCTTCATTCATCAGTGCTCCTACGGGTCATGTGATATATCTTTGACAACTTTTTTTTCTTCGTATTATTGTAATAATTTTATATCACAAAATCACATTTGATTTACAGAATTACAGTGTGTCTGGTATTAAAGCTTTGCTTTAAAATTGATATTATACTATGTGCGTTTGATCGATGTGCTAAGCATAAATCAAAGAAATTAAATATTGTTAAAGGTTTTGCATATATTACCGGAAATAGAGAGACCAAACTAGTGTGCGGTTTAATAAACGGTGTAAAAAGACTTAGGTACCGGAAACATACGGACAATAAGGTATGTTGAGATACGAGAACCAGTTAAGTTTGTGCGAGTGTGTGATGGATTAAAAGTGAGTATGCATGCATGTTTAAAGGAAAAAGAACAAATAAGCTAAGAGAATAAGCTCGAGAACACAGATTATTTAATAAGCTAACACGTAAAAAGGAAAAAGAACAAATAAGCTTACATAATAAGAAAACCAAGAATTATAATAAGCTTCAAACCATATTTGATACAAAATCTGAATAAGCTTTTTAATTAAACGAGTACAATAAGCTCATAAATTCGAAATAAGCTAAACTTAAACACTAATAAGCTAAAAACTAAAAAAAGAAATTATTAAAACTAAATTCCTAAGCGAAGAAAAATGAAGGGAGCGAGTAGTGTTTTATAGGGGGTGAGGGGTGAAATTGTAAATTGGCCTCCAATCATTAAGGAATTATTATCCAATCATGAAGCTCGGTATGTGTGACCTCGGATCGAGCAATGGATCCACCGCTGAGAAGACGCCACGTGTAATTCCTTCTTGCTTCATTCGTACGCAGTGTTTTTGGCTGTTGGATCATTTCCACTTTGCAATTTGAATGACTTGAGATATATAATTTTGATCCGCCACGTGCCTCATTTTAACAAGCTCTCACAAAGAAGTGCTCTATCACGTGTGGGCATTTGGAATTAATTTGCCAGCACGTGAGCTGGCGTAATGCATGCATCACAACCTTCAAAATTCAAATTTTAATAAATCTTTGTTGGGTTATTTTTTTGGGCTTTTTGGTTTTTAGATTATGCAAAGGGACTTAGTCAATAGTGGGTTGGCCCGGGCCATTAAATGGGTCAGGGGTTGGCCCAATAAAATCTGAGGACACCATTGGACTCGTTTTCTCGCGCTCTTTTTAATGGCATGCTCGGGGATTTTTTCACGACTTTGTCTTGATTTTGAATAATAGGCACTCTTGATCGAAACGAACCCGTATATACCCGTTTTCAATCCGTTTTACCTGCAAGACATAAAAATACCAAACAAACATATTTGCAATATAAATAAGCATATTTTAGCATTTTTAGTCCGATTTGTAGTGTTTTACGGGATAGAAAAGATGTGTGTTTTAGCACACATCAAACTCCCCCACACTAAGCCATTGCTGGTCCCACACGCATTGTAAATAAAACAAAGCCGTAAATAAATAATTTTATCTCCCTTTAACTTATGACCCCTCACAATCAAACAAGAACAGAAAAGGTCCATTAAAAATGTTCAAAAATTATTTATTTCGAGAGCGCCTCCGTTTTAACCACTTATTCATTAATAGATAAAATTAAGAAAAAAATAAATAAAATTATTTAAAAGGCTTTAAGAATGGGAGTTCGTCATCCTTGACCTTTCACAATCACCAAACTAAGCTTAAAACGAGATCATAGTTAAATATTATATTAGATGCTAACACTACTCATAATTGCTAATTGTGTAAACGCAGCTACTTTTCGCTCTCTTATTCCTAGTTCCTCTAAGGAATTTTATTCGATAATTATTTAGATAAATTAATGTGAAACAAGATCACTTATTTAATTAGATTATCGCCTTATTATTATAAAGGTGTCCGGTTTAGACCATAATTAGTTTGAAATCCTTTCCTAAAGAGACGATATGGTGAGAATAAGGTCCACATAAGTTGTCTAATTTGGCATGATTTTAGTTATCAGTTTTATTTCCTCTACACAACTCAACTACGAGTCCAGAGGCGGAGGCTTTATTTAGATAACCCCGGAGTCAAAATTTAACTTTATTATTATTATTATTATTATTACCTCCACCCTTTAAAAACGACGAGCCACAGTCGGTATGATCGACCACCATGTCCATGGTGACCATGGTCCAGTGGTTTTATTTCGGCTTCGGTTTATTACATTATTATTATTATTATTATTTTAGCCAAATTTCAAGTCCTGTAGTCTTTTAACTACCTAGACAACGGTAGCGAGCCGTTAGAAATTGGTAGCCTATTTCCCTACAACATTGACAAAACATCGATGTGTACCTTACTTTCACCAGAAGGAATCTCTACGAAAGGATTTAATCTAAGAATCGCAAAAACCAAAGTAACTTTATTTATTTAACAATTATATAACTTTTATTAAGCTGATGGGAGCAAAAAGCCACAATTAACCTCTATGAGCTCTAAAGAGATCCAACTACTCCACGCTTAGCATCTAACTAATATTTAACTCTATCATTTTTCATTCTTTGCAAAATTTTAAAGTTAAGCAAACGCTTAGTTCTAAAAGCTAAAAGAAAAGCTAGAGTTTATAACTCGGTCAAGTCAAAAGCTACCTAGTTTTACGGGCCTACTTATTTTGATATTTTTATATTTTTATATTTTTTTTCATTTTACATTTTTTAGGCATAAAATTAAGCAAAAACTAAGGTCAAAACAGAGTTGCGAGGGACACATACAGGCAACAGGTATGATCAAATTTTGATAGAAATCTCCCCCACACTTAGAATAGAACATTGGCCTCAATGTTCAAAAATATCGGGTTATACCCCCACACTTACGAACGAAAAAGGAAAATGAAAAAAATTCCAAGTGTGAAAGGAAAAACAAGTATATATATAAGATCGGGATTGAGGATTCCAAAATAAGCAGAAGATTGAAGACCAGATGATTGGAGGATTGAAAATAAGCACGGGTCTTCACGATCTTAAGAAATCCTGCAAAAACGGTACCACATACCAAAGAAAGAAGCACGCCCCCACACTTGGGCTATAAAATCACATACTAATTTATTAAGAAAATAGAAAGAAGAAGTGACACGGGTTGCCTTCCAAGAAGTGCTTGTTTTTGTTTGAGTCTCAAGCTTGACTCTCCCCTTATCATCGTGATATTAGGGACGAAACATGTGGAAGAGAAAATCTCCATCGGACTTTTATTCAAAATGTTTAGATAAACATTGAAGCACATAAAAGTTCCACTTCGATGAGATACCACCGGCTCTAGAGAATAGCAACTCAAAACAGAGATGCCGGGGTCAAAGATAGTATCTTCACCCCGAATGAGAGAAGAAGAGAAGAATCCATAGAATAAGTGAGATAAGGAAGAAAGATTCAGATAACAAATGTGAGGGGAAAATAATGGCGATCCTCAAAGGGTAACCTCACATATGTCGGAGAAATAATTTTCTCATGAATCTCGGGGTCGAAAACTTTGACCATACTCTTCAAATCATCATTATCAGGTTCGTCCTTTAAGCTTCTTGGGTTATGATCTAAAAATACCTTAGGAGGAAGATTATGGGTAGTATCATTAGTAAGCAAACACTCACGATAGATTACATCTCCCTTCAAATCTTGATAACCGTCCTCAATATCCGTAGAAACATCAATATCTAAAAAAGCATCAATCTCATCAATATCGCCTCCTGGGTCGAAACACTCATTCTCATTAGCATCGGAAAGAGGTGTGACTAGTAAAGCTGGCTCATTAAGGTTAATAAGAGTCCTTGTTCTCGATGTTCTCTAACACCTCATTAAAAAGAGGATTTACGTCACTAGAGATGTACTCGTCATCAAAATCAAATAGAGGGTTTGAATAAATTTTAAAATTTTCCTCCGAAACATCCTCCTCAGGAAGTGACTCGTCATCACTAGAGGTAAAATCATAATTAGCATCTAAGAGAGGATTAGAGAAAGTTACGGAATTACCCCCTAAAAGTAAAGAGGGGAAGAATCATCACAAAAAGGAAAATCACACTCACTGTCATTGTCGGATGTATCCTCGGACTCACTTGGGATTGGGACAAGGTCCTCAACACTAGACTTTATGAATCCGTTCGATTCCTTTTCAGGAATAGTGCTAAGATTCTCATCCCCCATGATGAGAGAGTCCTCGGGCTCCATAGTCGGTAAGATGGGTGTGATTGCAATAGACGGAGGAATTTGAGAAATAATTTCATTCAAAGGAATAGTACTCTCCTCATTATCATCGTCATCATAGCAAATAGAATTGAAACGTCGCGAAGGCTCAGGAGTATGAGTACTAAGATTAGCCACATGCTCTCGTAACATTTCACCCAAAGATTGCATAGTTTTAAGAAGTTCATTCCTTGACTCAATTATATCATTATCTATCCATTCATTATGCACATCATTCATCCTTTGTTGATTAAGGTCTTCTTGAATACTCTGAGGCTGATGATCGATGAAATACTACGAGGGTTGGTCAAAACCGGAAGGGTTAGAATTATAGCAAAGATTGGGCTCATAAAAGTTCTGATTCCTCGGTAGACACTAAAAATTCGCATTAGGACCCCCAGAGTTTTCACAACAAAGATATTGTTGTGGAAAACTCGGTGAATTTTGTGGATAATAATTATCACCAAAGTTTTGATTGTATCTCGGTTCTTGCTCATAGACAAGCGGGAACTGTGGCGGACAATCAAACCCATAGTGAGAATCGTTCACACATAACTCACACGAGTATGACTCGAACTGGGGCTGTGGAGGATGGTTAAAAAAGTTTGGAGGATCATTGAAAGAATTCAGATTTGGATCATAAACGAATGAATTTCCAGCTCCTGAATCGCATATCGAACAAAATCTATTTCTAAGATTATTTCCACACCACTCGCAAGTACACCGTCGACAAGATAAACCATCTAACGGACCTCCACACCCAAAGCAACCATGTGGGTCTCCCCGGCAGCGGCGCCATTTTGATAAACGTCAAACGCGCGTCGTTATAATATATAGTATATCCCGTTAGATAAGAAAATTACTTTAGGAAAAGTAATAGTCTATCTTTCGAGTGTCGTTTCCAAGGCGAGAGTTGAATTGAAATCCATGTTAATGTTATGAAGAAAAATGCTTGATTATCTTTTAAGATTTTTGGTTTTAGAAATTAAACTACTTTTTAGAAAACTAAATTTAATACAGAAAATTATATTAATACTAGAATTATACTAAGCTACAAGAATTATGCTAAAATGATCTAAAAATATTTATAAGACGAATATGCTTGCTAAGTGATGTGAAAAGTTCATTAAGTGTGAATTAAAGTTTTACTTAACGAATTAATTTCCTTAGAAAATATAATTATATCACAACGTTGGCTTATTTTGACAAAAGATCTTTTAAAAAGATATTAATTACTAGATGTGTAGTTTGACTATTTTTTCAGATTTTACCCTTTAAAACATTCAAACTACAAATCTAAATAATCGAAGATTGTTAATCAACTAAACCTTTATTAAATCCACACTTAATTCCAATTCACAATAACACTTAACAAGCACCAATTAACTACTCACTAAGCATAATGATCAAATAAGCAAAGATAAACATTTAATATTAAGCTACACTAATGAATTAAAAAAGGATAGAAAATAGAACCGAATCGAAGAGCCATAAATAAACGATAACCACTCAATTTATTTAGCTAAAGCAAATAATCAAAATCGGTCTAGCTAAATAAACCCTTAAGCTCCACGCCTCATGAGTTGACCGGTACCAAAACACAAATCAAATACAAATTGTTAACATGTAAACAGTTATAACAAATCCTAAATAAACCACTTGGCCCAAATTACTATCAACTAAACGCAGCCCAGATTCAAATGGTGGCCCAATTGAAATTCTAATGTAAAACAAACGTAGCCCAGGATGAAACCCAACGAGGCTCAGTTATCAAAAACAGGCCCTACTACTTCTACAACCAAAACAAAGCCCAATTCATTTTTAATCAAACCAAACGCAGTCTATTTTCTACTTAATAAGCACCAAATAAGCTCTCTATAATAAGCTAGAAACAATTACGCACAATAAGCTCAGAATGGGCACGAATAATCCTAAACACAAAATAAGCCATGCAAAAATGATTTTTAAAACTTATAAGCACGAATAAGCAATTTAGGATCCATTTTAAAATAAATAAAACCGTATAAGCACTAACAATTCTTAATAAGCTCTACTACTAACTGGAATAAGCACATAAGATAAGCAGACGAGATTAAGTACTACAAATAACCTAACGATTTACCTAAATAAGCACTAAGGGCAATAATCGCAACTAATGATTCAATAAGCTAAAGAAATAAGCACTCTTATAACTAGCCTCTAAATCAAAACCAAAATAAGTCATAATAAGCATGATCAGCAAAATCAAAAAGCTCAAGCAAGGCAGATTTAGCTCTAAATAAACTAATAAGCAAACTACGAATTATAATAAGCTTCAAACAATATTTGATACAAAATCTGAATAAGCTTTTGAATTAAACAAGTACAATAAGCTTAGAAATTCGAAATAAGCTAAACTTAAACATTAATAAGCTAAAAACTAAAAAAAGAAATTATTAAAACTAAATTCCTAAGTAAAGAAAAATGAAGAGAGCGAGTAGTGTTTTATAGGGGGTGAGGGGGTGAAATTGTAAATTGGCCTCCAATCATTAGGGAATTATTATCCAATCATGAAGCTCGGTATGTGTGACCTCGGATCGAGCAATGGATCCACCGTTGAGAAGACGCCACGTGTAATTCCTTCTTGCTTCATTCATACGCAGTTTTTTTTGGCTGTTGGATCATTTCCATTTTGCAATTTGAATGACTTGAGATATATAATTTTGATCCGCCACGTGCCTCATTTTAACAAGCTCTCACAAAGAAGTGCTCTATCACGTGTGGGCATTTGGAATTAATTTGCCAGTACGTGAGCTGACGTCATGCATGCATCACAACCTTCAAAATTCAGATTTTAATAAATCTTTGTTAGGCTATATTTTTGGGCTTTTGGGTTTTTAGATTATGCAAAGGGGCTTAGTCAACAATGGGCTGGCCCGGCCCATTAAATGGGTTACGGGCTGGCCCAATAAAATCCGAGGACACCGTTGGACTCGTTTTCTCACGCTCTTTCCAATGGCATGCTCGGGGATTTTTCATAACTTTGTCTTGATTTTGAATAATAGGCACTCTTGATCGAAACAAACCCGTATATACCCGTTTTTGCACCGTTTTTAATTCGTTTTACCTGCAAGACATAAAAATACTAAACAAACATATTTGAAATATAATTAAGCATATTTTAGCGTTTTAGTCCGATTTGTAGTGTTTTACATGGTACAAAAGATGTGTATTTTAGCACACATCAGAGGTCGTTCTTTGTACTTTGTGTGATGTTTATTCATGAAGTCACGCCCCGGATGCCTATTTCGACTAGACCCGATTTGGAGGTGTGACATCTAACACCAGGAAAAGCTAAAGTAACATGGAAAGTGATGTGAATGCCAAAAGAACAAGGTGGTTTGGGTATTAAATCACTAAAGATGTGGAATGAAACTCTATTGATCAAGCAGCTATAGAAGATTATTGCCAAAAAGAGTCTTTGTGGGTGCGTTTGCTTGGGGTATATAAGGGGGATTTCATGACATTTGCATTTCAAATTCCTTTAAATATTGTGTTTGGTATCTCAAATGAAGGAATATAAAATTTAACAAGATAAGTAATGTCAAGTTAAGTGGAAGAGTTAAAGGAAACTTTAATTCTCTCAATAACATGATTGTAGCTTCATTCATAAGTTTTACATCTTAAAAAATTCAAAGGTTGAGAGTTGGTTATGCAATAATTTTTTTTGGGTAAAGGGTTCCCCGGTAAATTTATTACGCCAAAAAACATTTAAGTACAAGGGATGAGGGTGATTCCCACATCTCCGCCTGTTACATGGCCAAAACTACTTTCTAAAATGAAGGTACACAAAATAACTAGAGAAAAGAAACATAAATTTATTTCTTCTTGCGACCTCGAACACGGATATCCAGATTATCACATATAGCTTAAAGCTCATGAGAAAGATCCCAACCTTCGTACATATCATCATCGTATGGGTCATCATCATAGTCACCATTACCATACGAATCCCTCCATTGTTCCAGCAAACTTTGAGTGCCAAAACCTACCCTTTCATATGCCATAGAACGAGCCATATCATTATCAACTGATGCAACCTCATCTTCACTATCATATTCACTCGGAAACTCTACCTTCTTTAAAGGATTGCCAGCTTTATCCACAAGAATAGCTTGCCCACTAGTAAGTGAATCTTCAAACTTCCCGATTTTCTCAATAATAGGAGTAGTACCAGAACTACTATTATCAACATTTATAAACGAAGATCCACTTGAAGTAGCCCTGTTATTTACCAAATTAGTAGTCCCCCTATTGGTACCAAACTCCACATCATTATCGACCGAATTAAGAACATTAAATGGATTTAAATTACTAACCTCAATAGTAGGTTCCACACCTTTCTTCTTATTACCACTAGAACTAGCAGTAGACTTTTTGGGAACAGGTCGATATTCTTTATGAGGTTTAAAATCCATTTTCGGACCAATCGGAACACCTCGAGAAGTTTGACTAGGCTTCTTCACAGTCTTCTTCTCACCAGTACCTGTATTCTTCGGACATTCCTCATGAATATGTCCAAAAACCTTACAAGACGAACACCTAGGAGGTTTCCACTCATACTCAACACGGACATCGCATGTATAATGGCAATCCCTAGTAATTTTAGGCATAGCCACGACAATGTTATCTTTCAACTCTACATCAGCTCGAAGCTCAATCATAACTCTAGCATAGCTTGATCTACCCTAAAATTGCATGCACATATCAGATGTATAAGAGTCAAGCATTAGAAGAGTACCCAGTTTAGTAGCAATGGCACTCAAGCCATCCTCGCTGAAGGCCGTAACAGGTACACCATGGAGTTTAACCCAAACTGGAACAGTACTAACATCTTCTTTTAATAGGTTCTCATCTGGATGCCATTTCTTCAGGATAAGCGGGTTATTCCGGATAAACCATGGACCATTTTCAAGCATAGCATCTAATCCGTCCATGGAGCAAAATTAAAAGGAGAATAATCCGGTAGACGAGCTGAACATTGAGCGTACAAGCCCATATTTACCCCAAATATTCCTAACATAGTTAGCAACAACAAGGTATGCCACCTTCTTCCCTAAGAAAAAACCATATGTTGTATTAGCAAATCGTTCACTTATAGCTCGAATAGACTCCACCGGAACAACCATATTAATCCCATTACCCCCTGGTGTAAACAAAGTATGAATATTCAGTTTCTTCCCACTTAGTTTACTAGTAACATTAGCATACGAAGACTTACCAGGGGCATTACCAGCCATAGTAGTTACCGGCGTAGATAATGGTTGAAAAGATCCCATAACAGTAGTATCATCCAAATAGCTTAGCTTATCCAACTCAGCAGTAGGGATACTTGTATCAACCAAAGAACTTTGCTTCTCCTTCACCACTGACTCGTCAGTCACAGATGGTGATACACCATCCTTTACAGCAACATCTTTATTCTTCTTTTTAACTCCTCTCCCACCCCCACTCCCTTTTTGACTCAAGAAACCATGCTTCATTTAGCAGCTCACACTTTAATCAGCAACCCACAAGTAAACCTTAATCGAATACCATAAAACAAGAATACAACGGCAATCTTCAACACCGAAAACCCTAACAGAAGTTAGGGTTAGAATTTAATGCACATCGAAAACCCAGAAAACAATAATCATGGGAACCAGAATCCAAGATAGAATCGAACCCAGGAACCGGAATCTAAGATTCACAATAAGATCACAATCAAACAATTAATATAATACGATTTGAAAAATAATCCCTTAACGATTAATTGGTAATAGGTGCTAGCAATTATACCACAATGGATCATTACAATAAAATATTGAAACAATTGAATAAAGCCTAAGATCTATTTGTGAATCAATCCAGTGAAGGATATAATTAACAAATGATACTATAGGCAATACACACGTTGAAGGATTATTTTATTATGATATTAGTGAATCACCAAAGTCACTGACGAGAGGGAGAGAATTTTGACGGCTTAGGGTTTTTTGGTTATGCAATAGTTGGTAAGTTGATAAACGGTTTTCTGACAAACACTATTGGTTGTATAATTCTTAAGAAGAATTGAAGCTTCCTAATTACATGAATTAGATTATGTGATCTTTGTTCTTTGAGATATCCCAAGATCTCATAACTAGTTTACCGACTAATGATGATTGATCATTAGAAAAGGAACTAAATATTATCCGCTACATAGTTATGATATGTTATTATATGAGATATATTGAGACATATTCATTACAAGTTTATAAGACTTCTTCAATAAATTGTCTATGGAGATAATTGTTTTAAGAAAGTAAATTAATATTGAAAAAATTAATAGAACTTATAAAAGGAGTTTGATGTAACAAATAATTGATTTATGTAGTTTAAATCTGAGATAAGATCTTAAGTGTTAAATTGCAAGTTGAACAATTAAGTAAGATGTCAAATGTTTTTTAACTTTCGAAATCATATTTTAAAGGTAATAAACGTTTTAAACATAAGGATAGTCGGCCTTAAAAATAGTTATCATGCAACTTACTTAGATATAACTAATGAATAATTTTATATTAGATATAATATCAGAATCAATGGTATTTATATTATCCTAAGAAGATATTGAAAGTGTCATATGTTAAAATGAACAATGCATAAATCTTACTAATGGCAAGGATGAATTTAGAATCATGCTATTAAACTAATGATAGTTATTAAAATTTACATGATTCATTTGGATAGTTTTTGATAGATTAAAATCAAAATAATACACGTTCAAGTTACAGGTTGACTGGACTAGAAATATGTAATCTTGTAATATAATAATTTACCAAGGATTACAATTTTGAAAATATTAAATATATCATATATAGTTGTGTTGAAATTTTAATCTAGGCCATTAAAAGAAATTTGATCTATTACTAAGAAACAAGATCATGGCACTTAACATATGAGTCAACGTATGGCATTTGAATTTATGGTTAAAAGTTAATTCATAAATTAATATTTGTTTCATTGTAGATTTATGAAAATCTGTCAATAAGAATTCTAAGCTTGATTAAAGTAATAATTTGAAAAATGATATGAGAATTGTTCTGTCAATCATTTAAAGTATTTTAGTTACGCAACGTATTGTTATTAGATACTAGTGTATGTTTTATGTGCTCTTTATGAATTTAACACATGAACACATATAGCTTGGAGAAATTCGCTTGTTACAAGTGTATAACAAGTACATGCATAATATAAAGGATATAATCTGTTGTATTCATAAAGATACACAAATTGGTTAAATGTGAGACAAAAGGGCAAAAGGAAATTATGAATTGTTTATATTGATAATTGAAAATGGTTATTAAATTCTTTATCATTCTGCCATTAGCATCTGGATATTATACTATATAATATTTATCCAAGTTATGAATGAGCCAATACTGTTGCGAAGCCGTCGAGCTAGGGGATCGACCAGAGGGACTGGGATGGTCTGGGTGCACTGTGGAGCCGTGGCTTGAGCCGCCACTGTTCACTAGTCGAGTCGAGCCGACCCGTCGGCTTGAGGGTTTAAAAAAATTGATAGTGTATTTCATTTGGTGTCACTTGGTGCCCTTAGTTTAGACTAACGAACGAGCGGTTATTTAATAAGTAATAGACTTCTTAAATAGACTAGACCCAAAATCAATTATGGGAAGCCCATATATGTTGTAGGGGCCAGCCTAGAGGACAAAAAACAAAGGGGAAAAAGCTTGGGTATTAAGTGAAACTTACCAATACTTATTATGGGATAATGATTTATCATTATCTCATAACTTGGAAAACAAATTACATATGATTCTCTCCCTTCTCTTCAGCCCTTATAACAACCAAACACTCCCTTTTCAGGGGTTTTCAGTCATTTTTTTTCGTTGCAAGATCGTGAGGATTGAAGAACTAACATTCAGGTGATACACCTTGACGTGTGGTGTGGACATTCTTAGAGGTATTATACTTTGGAGACTTGATTGGGTATTCGTAGGTTTCAATGGGGAAACCATGAGTTAGTGTTTATTGCTCAGTTAATTCAAGAGATCATGAAACAAGAGGTAATAACGTTGTTATTTAATTAATCATTAAACATCATATGAATCCACGATGGGTGACCTTTACTCCGCTGCGTTTATATGTTCTTAAAAGTATTTTCATATATAAAACCCGACTGTGGCATCACGAGCTACCTTATGATGTTCTTGATTATTTATTGTATGCGTAAAAGTGACCCAAAATGCGTTTTTTGCGTGTTTTGTTTGTACCGATTTTGAACAACCCTTAGGGCAATACATTTTTGGAAAAATCAACCCTAAGAGGTCCACCACTTATGCTTCTACCCAGTAAAAAGTGAATGCAGTTTTACCAATGCTACGCGACACAACATGTGTTTAAAAAAACAGAGCAAACGACAGCAAGTTCGTTGCCTCAGACTTGAAAACAGAGATTCCATCTCATACTCAAACATCCCTCCAGTTTCCACAACTAAACAACACTCATGAAATCAGTATCAATGACCACAGATTATAAACACATGCCCACACCCGACAAAAAATAAGAGTGTGGCTTGACCAAAAAAGCTAGCCGACCAAGTTTTTGCAAAAATAAAATACACACATTCCCACTCATTTACTTGTCACTTTTAATTCATGTGTCCACTTCAAAAATAGACCCTCGCAAGGCAAATCCATTTCACAACCAAACATCCTTCCATTTTGTGTACAAAAACAACGACCACAAAATCAACACCAATGAGCGCACACTATACACAAGCAATACACACAAATTTGAGAAATGCACAATAGGCAAACAAAGCATAGCCTACAGTACTCATGATCAAATCTAGGAAAAAGCAAACACGATTATACCAAACCGACAAAACACATGTTTACAAATCCAAAAACGACAAATAAAATACAAAACCGATAAAACACGGATCATAAACCATTCATAACCAGAAATAATACAAACTACGTAGAATCAACACCTCTTACCGCACACCAAATCTTAAAAAGATGTCTTAAAGCAGCAACAAAATACCTAAAATTACCACTTATGCTCACTTAAACAAACACAAACACATGTTCACAAATCCATAAATTACAAAAAACAAAAAAAATACATGCAATAAGGAATCAAATAGCAGCCAAACCTCAGGATGGACTCTTTTGATGTGCGGTGATTGCAAACCAGAAGTTTTACAACCCTCCTAGGCAGTGTACCTAATCGTTGTAGTATAGTATAGGCAAGTCTCGGGGGGTTATTATCGTTCTCTAGGGGAATAGTTTGGGTAGGATCGAATCGTATGTTTACTAGGTTCTAAGGGTTGAAGGAAGATTCTTTTTGTGTTTTTATGTTTTATGAAAGCAAGTAAAATCTCGGGTTTGAAGGCGTTTTGATTTAGCTAATAACTACTCCTAATTGCAAGAAATAAAATAAAGTAGAAAACAGTTATACAATGAAGCGTATTTACCTAGGATGCACTACTCATTGCTAGCTATCCAATTCTACCTATTCCCGTCACCCTTGTCATGGAATGTGTAAGCATCTAATAAATTAAACACCTAACTCGAAATCCACCCAAATGGCAAGGTAGTATGAAGACTATTGCGTAGGTATCCTCTAACCTAGCCGCGTTTCCCTAGACGTCTTTGCTTTGCAATTAAAAAGCTAGTTTTCTAAAGCCTAATGCGCACATCATCAACAATAAGCAATAAGAAATAAGAATTATAAACTATAATCGATTAGACTCATTGATTCTGGCACGCCTTAATTGGTAATAAGAAAACAATAAGATCTAATTAATTAATGACAAGTTTCATGCAATCCTAAATAACACTAGATGAATTAGCCAAGCATACTTGAATAAGAACAATCAACAATAAGAATTGAAGACATAAGCAAGATATAATAAATAGTCCTAACCATTACAAGATATTTATGGATGTAATAAAACCTTCTAAGTTGCTGGAAAAACGCCTACCCAAATCCTAGAATCGGACTTAGGGTTGGGGGCTTAGAAAAAACGAAGTTATGAGGTTGTATTTATAGGCATATGTTAAGTCGGTTCATTTTGACAGCGTCAAGATTTCTTGTGACGCTGTCGCCAGGGCCTGATCACCAAGTTGTAGATTTTCTTGTCGCGGTCACGTGGGCAATTGAATCGTTAAAATTCAAGTTCGTATAAAGGAGTTATGATCAAAACAATATGTGGTACTTCGCGTGCAAGTTGAATGGTCATCTTTATCTTGTGACGGCGTCACAACAAATCGTGACGCCGTTAGCCCGCCTAATCTTCGTAAGGCTTCTTCTTGTCGGCTACCTTGACGTCGTCACAAATCATGGTGACGCCATCGCTCATGAACATTGACAGCGTCAGAGTAAATTATGACGCCGTCTCCACGCACTGTAAATCCACAGCTTCATAGAAATTTTGTAAAGTTGCGTCCTTGTCCTGTTTCTTCCCAAATTAAGTCCAAATAACGTACTTTTCATCCAAGTTCTCCCAAAATGCTAAAATCACAAAAACAAAGGATTTAGGGTGTATTTAGAGCATATTAGCATGGTCTCGGGGGGTTAAATGGCCCTGAAAAAGTGTATAAATTGACACCTCATCAAATACCCCTACACTTGGGATTTGCTTGTCCTCAAGCAAAAGGGTTTTTTACCTAGTAAATAGTAAAGTCAGGGGCATTTAACCTACTAAGTAAATATAATTTATTGCACAACCCGGTCAACCTTGTAATTAAAAGCACGAAAATCATATACTAGCACCTCGCATAAGTGTTTGGATTCTCTCTTTCTCTTGGATGATAATGAATTTTAATAATAATGGAAACAGGAAAATAACACTCATTACCTGTCATAGCATATAAATTACCATAAGCTTGATAAAGGATCAAAACCTCTACCGCTTTGGTGTAAGCACCCAGGAACTACTATCAAAGAGGTCTTCAAAGGATTGTGATGTTTAGGTGTAGGGTAAAGGAAACATGGTTGGAGGATATGGGAAAATTTTGACTAGTGGCAGGCTAATTATCTACAAGAATACATGTAAAAGGCGTTCCTAAGCCAAGACTCGACGAAACTAGGACAAATATACGCAACTCTACATCAAACTTCATTCTTTTTCTCTTCTCGACACTTTCTTCAGCACCAACAACAGCAAGATGGCAGCCCGTATCTAACATATTTGTTTGCTTTTTTATTTTTTCTATATTTTTAATACACTTTTGCCTTGTCATCTGCTGAAACATAAATAAAATACATGACGTGGGTTTATAATTGCACCGCTACACTTGAGTTTTATGATAACTTAATAATAAACTAACTAATGACCAAACTTAGGATGATCAATATATCATGGAGAATATTAAACACATATGGGGGTAATAATTTTGCCTTTCTTCCCCATTTCTCCATATAATGAAAAACTACCATGAATCCTAATCGTCCCAAAACTGTATACACTGATAATGACTCGACTTAGCAACCATGTACTCAAGTAAACAATTAACTAGGGTTAAACAAATGTGATAACAATAATGTACTAAAAATGAGTACATACAAGGAAGGCTAAGGCGATTTGGGTGTAACATTTTTGGTGGGGTGTAAACAAATTTCAAATACTAAATACTCCGGAATAGTCACGAATTTCTCAATCCAAAGAACTCCTCTTTCGGTCATTCCGAAATACTTAATAGAAGAAAACGAAAAGGATAGGCTCAAAGGGGTGTACTAGGGGTATCTCGCACTAAAAATGAGTACAAAGCAAGGGTGTAGGGGTAGTTATATGATCGAGGAGACCATTATAACCATAACAAATATAGGCTAAAAAACAAGGGTTTATCCTAATGCCTCTTATCACTAAGTAAATCCTAATCACACGAATGAGATCTCACTAGAAGTCTTGGGATGAATCGCTAAGCAAGTTTTAGAATTTATAATACTACTAGTACACTCTCATAAGTATTAAAAATAAATGCTTTTATTTTTAAAGATCTAGGGGCGAACCTCACATTTTTAGGGTGAAATTTTTGAGTGGTAGGGTTTTTGTGCTAGCAATATAACTCCTATCCATGAGACGCTTCTAACACTACAGTTTCACCGATATATGCCATAATTTTTTTAAAATTTGGGTCAAAATTACCGTCCTAAATTATGTTTCGGTATATTACACATCATTTTAAAGACAAAGCAAATGCAAATGGAAAGATAGTTTCTAAGGCTTTCATTACACCCTACACTTAAGTTGAACATTGTCTCCAATGTTCTAAGAGTACCCGAAAAATGAGAAAAGAGAAAATAAATGAAAGGCGAGAGAAACTAATACTCCCATGGTTTGCTCAATATTGGAGAAGAAATGAGATAAACCAGCTAAATCTTCATCCAAGGATCGTCCAAGTGAAAATCCTAAGAGCTTCTAAACTCTCCTTATCTAATATAACCTGAAAATCAAAGACAAAAACAACTATACCCAATGTGAAATCGAACCAAGATAGATCATAACAAGATGTAATTCCAGATTTAGAAACAGACTAAATTAAAGGAGAGAATACTTGTGACACGAATTATAAATATCACACAAGAAAATTTGGATTTTAAAAATCTGGAAATTATACAAAAAAATAAGTTTTCAAGAATTTGAAAAACGCGACTTTTCTCTTTTCTACAGGCCTGGTGCCGTCAGGAATTAATCCTGACGCCGTCGGGAGGACCTGACAGGAATTTTTCTTTCGTTTTCTTGAAAATCCTATCTTTTGATTTCCAAATTCTCTGTAGAAATTCACATATCATATCTGCAAGTATTTGACACAAACAAACAAAAGAAAACAAAGCCTGCATAGAGATTAATCACAAATCATCACACAATCAACTTAGGTTCATAATAACCACATATGATCTCTCCTACACTTATTTAATGCAAAGTACCTTTAATTACCAATGAGACGAAGTCAAAAGCAAAATAAAGCATAATTACATAACAAACCCATCATGCAACAATTCATAATCAAAACTAGCAGGCAAACAACCTAAAAATTCAAATCACAAGACAAATAAAACAAGTAAATAAAAATGCTCGGGTTGCCTCCCGAAAAGCGCTTGTTTTTGTTTGAGTCACGAGCCTGACTCTACGCTTATTTGACGCGTAAAAAGGAGGGCTCCCCTACACTTAGCATTAAGTGCGGGTGATAGTAGCGATACACACCATCTTGATGGGAGTATGCCACGTGGGATGAAGGTGGTGTATGAATGGTCAAGGATTCTACTACCTTCATCCTAAAACTACCCGGATTATATGGGTTGATGGGTGGGTCGGTTCCTCTTTTGTCTCCTAGATTTATATCTAAGGATGAAACATTAGGTAAAGGTTGAGGTTCCAGTTCATCAACACTAGGAACTTCCCTAGAACTATTAAAGTGGTCATGAATACAAGTATTCAAGCCTAAATCCTCTAGTTTCGTGTGGTCCAAAGGTTCTATCTCCATCGGGATTCCTATAGTCTCATCTACTTCTTTTGGGTAAGTCACGGGCGGTGTGTAAACCTCAAATGATAGGAGGACTTGTGGGGTACTTTGTGGGCTCGGATTTTCTGCCTTATCCTCCATCATATCTAGATCACCTATAGGCTCATCATATGCATCTAATCATGACATGCACCTAGGTATCTTAACCTTAACCACCTCATTCCTAACTAATTGGTCCTTCAAATTTGCTATTATTTGGTCAGAACTAGTGCTAGTTGGGGTTTTCCATTGTTTATCGCATTGGACATTGTCCTCAATGGCTTCTCATGCTTCTTCAGTACTTAATCCCATAAGGTCCTCGCTTGCTGCATAGTCAATGTCCCATTTGGTATAGTTATCGATATGATCGAAAAAGATTTGAATTTGGGACCATAAGCTGAGGCCATGATGCGGGAATTTTTGGATTAAGTCTTTGTAACGAGTCCACGCATCGTAGAGGGGTTCATCTTGATGTTGTTGGAACATCAAGGTATATATTTAGAACGAAAAGGGTGGGTTTTGAAAGGGTGTGTTGGGTGATTTTCTATTCATCATGATGGTAAATGAAAGAGTTACAAACAAAAGGCACAAAGAAAAGATAGACTACAAGAAAGCTAACCTAAAAAGAAAATAAAATTTTCACTTGATTGGAATCTTGTGATTAGACCTAAGCTAGATAGAATTCGAAACCTAAACTATTCCCTAGCAATGGCACCAAAAACTTGATGTGCGGTGATTGCAAACCAAAAGTTTTACAACCCTCCTATACAATGTACCTAATCGTTGTAGTGTAGTATAGGCAAGTCTCGGGGGTTATTATCGTTCTCTAGGGGAATAGTTTATCTAGGCTCGAATCGTATGTTCACTAGGGTCTAAGGGTTGAAGGAAGATTCTTTTTATGTTTTATGAAAGCAAGTAAAATCTCGGGTTTGAAGGGGTCTTGATTTAGCTAATAACTACTCCTAATTGCAAGAAATAAAATAAACTAGAAAACAATATACAATGAAGCGTATTTACCTAGGATGCACTACTCCTTGCTAGCTATCCAATTCTACCTATTGCCTGTCATCCTCGTAATGAAATGTGTAAGCATCTAATAAATTAAACACCTAACTCGAAATCCACCCAAATGGCAAGGTAGTATGAAGACTATTTCATGGGTATCCTCTAACCTAGTCGCGTTTCTCTAGACGTCTTTGCTTTGCAATTAAGAAGCTAGTTTTCTTAAGCCTAACGTGTACATCATTAACAAGAAACAAGAATATAAACTATAACCAATTAGACTCATTGAATCTGTCACGCCTTAATTGGTGAATATAGAAGATCCACAACATCAATAAGAAAACAATAAGATCTAATTAATTAATGACAAGTTTCATGCAATCCTAAATAAAAACTAGATGAATTGGCCAAGCATACTTGAATAAGAACAATCAACAATAAGAATTGAAGACATAATCAAGATATAATCAATAATCCAAACCATTACAAAATGTTAATGGATGGAATAAAATCTTCTAAGTTGCTGGAAAAACACCTACCCAAACCATAGAATCGGACTTAGGGTTGAGGGCTTAGAAAAACAATGTTATGAGGTTGTAGTTATGGGAATATGTTGAGTCTGTTCATTTTGACAGCGTCAGGATTTTTTGTGACGCTGTCGCTAGGGCCTGATCACCAAGTTGTAGATTTTCTCATCGCGGTCGCGTGGGCAGTTGAATAATCAAAATCCGAGTTTGTATGAAGGAGTTATTGTAACACCCCCATTTTCATATATCTCAGCGGAAGGGTCATTTGGGGTGTTACGTCATAATATAACAACTCAAGCATAGAAAACGACTCAAAAAGAGACGTTTTTAAATACATTCATTCGAAATAAAAGTTTACATCATAGGTCCTAAATTGTTTCATAATTCATACAACATTTTTGCAAATCATCTTCGAATGACTTTTATTTAATGGGCCTTCAAAACATTTAGGTTTCCATAAGCGACAACCAAAATCTCCATCGCCGAATTACCTTCAAGGACCTGAGATAAAACATACTAAAACGTCAACAATAATGTTGAGTGAATCCATAGAGTTTATATATATAAACAATAAAATTTCCGAACACAAGTATCATTTCTCAATATTCATCAGGATATAACGATGTGGCCAAACAAAGTTATATCGGGGGATTATTTATAAGTCTCATGACATTGAACGTTACCATCTAATTATGTTGGGGTTCCCAACAAGGTATGCCTACTATACACCCTCGCTATGAGTGCATATTATTCTCTATACAACGCATCCGTTGTGTCATATTCCCGACACTTGACGATAGCCAGTCGTCACGGATTGGAGGTGGCAGCCTCCAAATAGTACTATTCCATGTATAAGCGTATGCCATTACCTGGCAATTAACAATTCATGATTTCCGCGGGTCTTTTATCTAGCGAGTTAATCTAACTTATAATAATCAAGGCTACTAGCATACAATCTCCCTTGTGTTCTATTTTAAAAACAAGCATGTTATCTCCCTCGCGGGTTTATAAAACAATTAAAGTGTAAAAATGCGAGGCTATGAACTCACTTAGTGATGTCGGAAGAGAATATCGATAGATAAGAACTTCGGGCGTAAGCGCGTCGATCAACCGAGACCTATACAAATTGTAACGGGTCTTAGGTTTCTAGTCGATAAAATTTAATGAAAACTCATAAATAAATAAGTATATGTATACATGTAGTTTATATGATGATCATACTCTTGCAACATATTTATTTCACACTTAGAGTTTTCTAGGTTTTTAACTTGTTTTTATTAGCCATTTTACTAGTATTGTCTAAATTAGCTCAAAAAGCCCAATAGGCCCATTAAGCAAGCCCATTAAGTTATTAGGTTGATATTATTAACCCAAGACCAGGTCTTAGCTCATTAATTAAGCCCAAGTGGGTTGGGCTTAAAGCCAAGTCCAATATGTCTATTTTAATACATTGGGCCTAGTGGCCCAATTAGGCCTTATGGCCCATTCAAGCTTGTAAATGAGTCTTATTATAAGTTTTCGGGTTCTCGAGGTCGGACAATGTTTATTATCAGTAAGTTAACTTTTAAAAACTCCCAAGAAGTGGGTCCTACCACCTCGGGTTTTATTTACAAAAATCGCTTACATAGTATAGTGTTCGGGCAGTAGTAAATTTTGTATACTTTTATGTTTACGAAAATAGTCGTAATTTATAAACCGTAAATGGTATAATTTATATATTTATATGCTTGGCTTCATATTTAAGTCCACTTTACAGATTTAAACTCATTTTAGTACATCTTTTAGTCATACATATACATAGGGTTACTTTTATACATAAAGGCCAAGTTACAAATTCGGACTGAAATATCACTTTCACCATTTTTGATGCCATTTACAAACCATAATGAATTGGTTGATCATCCAATTGATTAAGAACATACATGATTTTATCTAGGTCTCATAGTTTTAACTTTTTAACCAAATCAGTACGTAAGTATAACTTTTTGTGCCATCTGTATAACAAGGTCAGAATCCACTAGTTTTAGTCATAACTTACTCAATTTTTACATTCCAATGGGGATCCAATTTGCTACATGATCACAAGACATTTGTCTACAACCTAGAGTGTTCAAATCAACTCTCAAAGTTACTCAAAATTCCAGAACTTACTGTTAACATCAGCCCATAATTTTTAGTGATTTCTAGCTAGTTTCAATAGTTGATTAAGCCATTTTTAACCTAGATCTATGCATGCATGGACAATTTCACCTCTTGATCATCATATATCATACATTTACATATACAATAAGGAAATCAAAATAAAATGATAACAAAACTTATAAAGTTTTACCACAAGAAAAATGATGATGATGATCAAATGATCAAAAGAAATATACAAGACTTCAACTTCAAGCTTGATCTTCACCCATATTTTTCTTGATCACCATTTTCTTTACCCAAAATAACTTGATAAAAACTTGTACAAAATCAGCCCCAACTTGTATAAAAACCTTCTTGAAAAACCTCTTTTATCACTTCAAAAATATGGGGATTACACTAGGTAGTCATATTCACTAGTGTTCATCATTGTTTGATCTTTAAAATTCATGAAATAGGTGTTCTTGGTGTTTATGGTGGCATCAATATGGGGCTAGGAAGAGAGAAAATTCAGATCTTGGTTGTATAATATGAGATGTGTGTGTGAAAATTGGTCAAAGAGAGCTTATATGTGTTTCAAACCAAAATGCCAAGTGTAAGCATTTGTAAAATGGTGGAACACAAGGTGGACACCTCCCACCTTGTTTTTGTCACCCCAATGAGGTGAGATTTTAGTGGGGTGAGTTGTTTAACTTGCCCCAATATTTGTAAATACGGGTATTATCAAAGTTCGATATTTAAAAAAGGTACGATTTGTAGTCGTTTTTTTGTAAAAAGTAAAAATAGTACAAGTCACGAAAAATAAAAACGAATGCAACAAAAATATATCTACGACATTTTGAAAATATAAACGTCGGTACTTAACGTAGAATTCGCCGATTCTTCATAAACGTTACTTAAATTACAAGTGTAAGCCCTAATTTCTTCCTGGTTAGTCGTGAGTTCATATCTCAACATAAAAATTATAATTATAATTAATACTCAAGAATAAAATAACGACCTGAAATTGACGGATTGTCACAAATTAACTTATATTCTTATAACACCCTACAATTAAAAGTCCTATAAGATTAATATAATAGGACCTACATGTCAAATGTCTTATTAGATTGAACTATAATAAAACCAAAATGAACAAGTGTCCTATAAAGCATAATTGATAAGACTTATATGTTAAGTGTCCTATATGTTGCGACATAATAGGACTCACAACTTTAGTGGTTGTATTAGAAGTTTTTTTAAGACACCTCACGAAAAGTGTCCCATAAAAGGGTCCTATAAACCATGTTTTCTTGTAGTGTAAAAACCAAAAGCGATGCTATCACTATACTCGACATGTTATGTGTTGGCAAATTTATCTAAGTCTTGATACAGTTGTTGCGTGAATCAGGATTCAAGAATACAAGTTGGAGTGCAAGTCAAACTCGTCTATGCTTACTTAAAGTGTTATTAGTTATCTTTCAGGTTATTAGATAATAATATGGTTAATTAAAGAGTAATTCTAGTTATAGTACAATGCGTCTATGTTAGTCTATATATATCGGGAAGGGTACGACAATACATTGTACCAAATAAAGTTTTGAGAAATTTTCTTCATTAATAATATACTGCATGTTAGGCAGCCATATCTTGTTCTTATTTTCTTGTTTCTTTGTCGCGTACATACCTCTTGTGTGTACATTTGATTACCATCAATTGGTATCAAGAGCCAGTAGATCGTGGAGGATGGTAGCTGCGAATTAGGGTTACAATCAGCATCCATTATATGCTCATTACCTTGTGTTGAAGGAGCGATAATTAGAGGCCTGTAAATCATCAACTTTGGGATAAATAAACCCTAAAACAAAATCAACTTACAACCTGTGAACCTGCGGGTTTAAGTCGTGTAATCCCTGATTTATTGGAGTGCGCTAATCAGTGTGTTTGGGCTGATTAGTGACTCATCAGTGTGTTTAGGCTGATCATCCATTTACAGTTCTATCAACGAGTTGAAAACAGTCCACTGGGCTTTTGATTGCCTCATAAAAGTTGAAATGTTAGTAGGCTTTATCCGGGAAACCGTTGATAGGTCTACGCGTGTTCAACAAGAACTGTGAAAGCTTATCTTTCCATGTTATAAGGGCTGGATAAATCCCCGTTACAAACCTATTCTCTGTCTAAACAAAGAACAAGGATGGTGGTGGGAGAAAGCTCACAACCGCCTGTAAAGGATACTACTTTGACGTTTCAATGTCCGATATTGACGTCAACAAACTACACCATATGGAGTATGTAAATGGAAGTGCTTCTTGGAATTCATGGAGTCTGGGATGTGGTAGATCCAGGCGTATCCGATGCCATGAAGAATAACATTATGAAGGGATTCTTGTTTCAATCGATCCCAAAAGATTTGGTTTTACAAATCAGGAATTTGAAAATCGGGAAGGAGATGTGGGAAGCAATAAAAATCCGTAACCTAGGGACTGATCGTGTGAAGGAAGCTAGGCTTCAAACCCTAATTACAGAGTTTGGGAATCTGAAAATGTCAGATAACGATAGTATAGAGGCATATATGCCGCGAAGTTGTCAGGTATTGCTCCTAGACGTTTTGTCCATATCGTGGCAGCCCTAGAGCAAGTTTTAGATCTTAAAACAATGAGGTTTAAGGATGTGGTTGGACGATTGAAAGCTTATGAAGAAAGAGTCAATCAAGAAGATAAGGCAAACGATTCTCAAGAAAAGTTGCTTTATGCTAAGACTAATAATTCCAACAGGAACAGTGACTCAAGCAGAGGAAGAGGACGTGGCTCATACTCTCGAGGTCGTGGTCGAGGTCGAGGTCAATGATGTGGTCGGGGAAACTCTCAAAACCAAGGTCAACGTGACTCCTTGAAAAACCGTTCAGATAATCGGCAAAAGGGTAAACAAAAAGAGCAACGCGACCTCTCGCACATAAAGTGTTACCTTTGTGATAAGTTTGGACACTTTGTTTCAAGATGCCCAGATCAAAAACGAGACTATGAGGCAAACCTTAGCGAGACACATGAGGGAGATGTGAATCATGAGGAAGGTACGTTCTTTGTGATGAACCATATTCAAGAAACGATTTTCATGAATGAAGAAAAGTACACTCCACCAAAGAGCGAGTCAAATACCGATGAAGATGATGTATGGTACTTTGACAACGGTGGTAATCACATGATAGGTAATTACTCTTACTTTTCTGAATTAAATGAAGTGTTAGGTTCGGAGATGGTTCATGTGTATGAATAAAAGGAAAGGGCTCTATTTTGTTCCAAGGGAAAAATGGTGAACAAAAGTTGCTAAAAGATATTTATTACATTACCGCGCTTCATAGTAATGTGATAAGTCTTGGACAAGCTACAATATCAGGTTGTGATATTCGTATACGAGGTGATTTCTTAACCATGCGCGATAGTTGTGAAAGTTTGCTAATTAAGTCCTGCGAAGTGCAAACCGTCTCTACCAGACTCAACTAAAAGTTGGGAAACCTTATTGTTTGCAAGCTAACATTGATGAAGATTCGTGGTTGTGACACGTATGACTTGGGCATATCGGCTTTGGTGCGGTGAATTTGATGTACAAGTTAGCTAAAGGGCTACCAGTTATTAAGCATCAAGATCAAGTATGTGAGTCTTGCATGGTTTAAAAGCAAACAAATAAGTCATTCTCAAAGAAGGAAACATATAGAACTTCAAGTATACTTGAGATGGTTCATGGGGATATATGCGAATCGATAACTCCTTCCACTGAAGAAGGTAACTCTTACATCTTAGTTCTTATCGATGATTGTTCTAGGTACACGTGGTCTTTTATTTTGAAGCAAAAAAGTGACGCGCTTGAAGTAATCAAGAGATTCAAGAAGTCGATTAAAAAACAAACAGGTAAAGAGACTGTAACATTCCATATGGATAGATGTGGTGAATTTACATCACATGACTTTAATCGGTTTTGTGACGAAGAAGGGATAGCATGAATGTTGACGGCTCCTTACGCACCTCAACAAAATGGAATTGTGGAACGAAGAAACCACACTATACTTGAGATGACTAGGTGTATCATGAAGGCAAGAGGCGTACCAAATTACTTTTGGGGTGAAGCGGTTCGACATGCAACATACATAATAAATCGAACACCTACGCGAGCTTTGGTAGGAGTTACACCATACGAGAAGTTTTATGGGGAGAAACTGAACCTTGAAGACTTAAAGGTATTTAGATGTGTTGCATATGAGAGAATTGTGTCAAAACACTTGAAGAAACTCGATGATAGGTCGAAACCGTTAGTTTATCTTGGTAAGGAACCTAGTTCAGCAGGTTTCCGGCTTTATAATCCACGTGAGAATAAGATTATTATCAGCGCCTATGTGATTTGTGATGAGAAGAGAGGTTTGAAATGGAAGGCTGAAAGTTCGACTTAAATGGGAAAAGAAGAAGATACTTTCACAGTCATATGGAACGATACGAAAGGGGCTGAATTTCAGCAGCCAGTTAACGAAAATACAACGAATAGACCTGCTGTAGAGGAGCAGCCTACTCATGACAGCCCACGTCACACAAGTACCGTTCATGTTACAATATCAAGTACTGTTCATGATACAGTACCAAGTATTGTTCATGCTACAGTACCTCGTCAAAACACGCATCAGGTCACTGTTCACAGCCCGCAAACGCCAACTGATGAGGATGATTATGAAGACGATGACATTGCTATCCTGATACGACGTTCAACCCGCAACAAAGTGTTACCAACGAGGTTAGTATATTACCACCTTAGGAATTAATGTTAACACTTAACGAGGAACCAAGGAAATACAATGAAGCCAAGTTGAAACCACGATGGCTCAAAGCAATGAAAACCGAGCTTGATTCTATTGTAAAGAATAATACTTGGAAACTCGTTCCTCTATCTAAAGGTGTTGTACCAATTGGGTTGAAGTGGTTGTTTAAGATCAAAAGAAACATAGATGGTTCAATTATGAAGTACAAAGTGCTTTTAGTTGCTAAAGGCGATGTACAACAACCCGAGATAGATTTTGATGAAGTATTCGCGTCGGTAGCTCGAGTCGAGACAATACGACTATTGATTGATCTTGCGGCCGGGAAAGGATGGAAGATTCATCATTTGTATGTTTAAATGGATTTTCTTCATGGTGAACTAAAGGAAGAAGTGTAAGTCATTCAACCTGAGGGATTTGAATAACCAAGAGAGGAGGAAAAAGTATACAAGCTAGCTAAATCTTTGTATGGCCTAAGGCAAGCTCTAAGGGCATGGAACACAAAGCTCGATAATAGTTTAAAGGAGATGGGTTTTCAACAATGCATGCAAGAAAAGGCGGTTTAAAAAGCGGTAACCAATGGAGAATTTATCATTGTCGCGGTTTATGTAGATGATTTATTCATGACTGGGACAAGCTTAGGTTGCATCAATAAGTTCAAGAAAAAGATGGCGTCTCAATTTGAAATGTCAGATCTTGGTGAGTTAACTTATTACTTAGGTATTAAAGTCTCACAAGGAAAGGATTGCGTGGAAATCAAGCAAGAGAGATATGAAAGGAAGATCTTAAAAGAATCTGGTATGGAAAATTGCAATGCAAATTTATATCCAATGGAGAGGGATCTAAAGTTGTCAAAAGTTGAGGATGAGCCAGAAGTTGAAGCTACTTAATATTGAAAAGTGTTGGGTTTCTTGCGTTACCTCTTGCATAGTCGTCCAGATTTGACTTACTCGGTTGGAGTGGTTACTCGATATATGCAAAGTCCAAGAGAATCACATGCTCGTGCTATCAAGCAAATTCTACGCTATCTTAAAGGTACAACTTCGTTTGGTATTAAATACAATCATAGTAATGACATGAAATTGGTAAGATATAGTGATAGTAGTCACAATGTTGACATTGATGATGAACGAAGCACTACTGGACATGTTTTCTACCTTGGTACATCGCCCATTACATGGTGCTCACAAAAGCAAACTACCGTGGCATTATCTTCGTGTGAAGCTGAGTTCATGGCAGCCAATGCAGCTGCGTGTCAAGCAATTTGACTTAGGGAGTTATTGGTGGAAGTGACAGGATTGGAAAGACAAAAAGTGATAATTAGGGTTGATAACAAATCAGCGATTGCAATATCAAAGAACCCGGTCTTTCATGGAAAGAGCAAACACATCCACACTCGATATCACTTCATTCGTGAATGTGTGGAGAGCGAGCAGGTTATAGTTGAGCATGTATCCGGAGAGAATCAAAGAGCTGATCCATTGATGAAATCCTTGGCGCGTATAAGGTTCAAAGAGATGAGATCGTTACTTGGTGTTCAAGAATCACCCTCTTCGACTTAGAAATTCAGGGGTGATTGTTGGCGAATTAATCTGAGTCTTGAATATGGCTGCTGCGTGGATCAGGATTCAAGAATGTTAATACAAATAAACCGGTAAAAACGTTTATTTCTATCTTACGATCTTACTATGTTTTGTTGATAACAATTAATAAAACCGCGTTAAAGTAAACTACCCAAATCACACACATGTTATATCAACTCTTACCTTTCTTTTTTTAGAAATACTTAAAATTATAAGTAAATAGTTTAAATACTACTTACATCATTCATGACATCATCAAATACAACATATCTCAGGGTAATCTTACAAGATTACATATGATCTCTCAAGATTTTGCATATTAAAATTCGGATTTGGTTACTGTTGTCGGTTCCATTGAAGAACATTGTCGGTTCCTTTCTGCAACAGAACCGGCATAACCGGGCTATAGTGTAGTTTTTTGGCTATAAATACCAAGCCATTTCTCATGTTTTACTTACCCTTTTCCAATTCTAAACTCTCTAATCTATTAATCATTCTCCTATCATCAGTTCTTGTTTAGTTTCTTTTAGCATTTGCAGGTAAGTCTCTTCAAGAAAGAAATTGCCAAACACCCCTTTAAGACGATCAAGTTCCAAGTATCTTGCTTTGATTCTCCATTTTCATCATCAAGATCATATCTTTGATTCTTGTACATCATTTAGTAGTTGAAGTTGTATTCATCC
>BQNB010013352.1:2135-47364 GCA_026074375.1 Tanacetum coccineum | reverse complement strand
GAGTAGGGCAAAGAAGGTGTCCTTATAGCCGAACCACTATAAACAATCGTGTCTTACTTAAATCTCTCAAACTCTTTACTTTCTTGCATTACATTTATTTACTAACCAAAACATCACTATTGTGCAAACTAGATCATAACAAAATTTTGAAAAGTAAATCTTAAAACAAGAAAACTATTCAAACCACACCCCCTTTCTAGTTTTCCACAAAGAATACAAGTTGGAGTGCAAGTCTAACTCGTCTATGCTTACTTAACGTGTTATTAGTTATCTTCCATGTTATTAGATAATAATAAGGTTAAATAAAGAGTAATCCTAGTTATAGTACAACGTGTTTATGTTAGTCTATATCTACCGTAGAGGGTAAGGCATTACATTGTACTGAATAAAGTTTTTAGATAGTTTCTTCATTAATAAAATACTGCGTGTTAGACAGCCATATCTTGTTTTTATTTTCTTGTTTTACCTGCTGTGCGTACGTCTGATTACCATCATTATGTTACATAATGCATGTCTAAATTAATTTATACTTGTCATAATGATATGTGAATATTGATTTAAAATCTCTACGTAAGAGGTGTTTTTTACCCTTCCATAACTTACTGCAGCGTATGCAAGTAAATGAGATATCCTATTTTCCCGAGACTTCTTTTTCGGGAAATCAATTTGACCTCCAGTTTCTGCAGATTTTATTGCTAAAGATAGAAAGACACGCAAAGATACAATACAGCAGTTGGATGATACCCGCCAACAAGTAACCTTTAAAACACTACTTTTTATGTGGCAACTTCCAAGATATTCACATTACGAGTTTATTTTAACCGAACATGTGAACCATGCTACTATCAAGTACTTTGTATACTAAATAAACACTACATGAACAAGCGTAATATACTCAAACACTATGAGCTCCCAAGCTAACATATGGTCCAATGTTCTTCCCGCTACACGTAGCGATAAACGCTTCTTCAATCGCCGACTTCTCAACCATGTTATTGCATATGTTTGCAAAGGCTCGCATGTGCTTCATGCCGTATTGAGTTAGCAACCCACAATGTCTCTCAAATAACCGAGCCTTCAACACAACCAAATTCAATTAGCAAATAACAAACTCAAGTAAGTTGAAAGTATATAGTTTAATCTAGAACTGGCACGCACCGTAGACTTCAAACATTCCCAGTCATCCACTAGAGGTTGCCCGCTACCTCTTGCTGAATGGAGGATTGACCGACCATTTTGTGGTCCAAAAAGAAGCACCCCAATCATGTCTATGCTACTATCCAAATGGCCCCTGTGCGTCAAAGTCTCTGTTATCTGCTTGAATACCTCTGCTCTTTTTGATTCCGTTGATTTCTTGTACTGAAGAGACGAGGGGGGAAAAAGTGCCAAAATATATACCGATTAATATTCAATAAGCTTACGGAATTTATTTTTTAGTTTCTTTATCTACAAACCAATGAAATAAATTATTTGAAATAATCAATAATTCATGAGTACTTACTCTTTGCCATAAGAATATAAGATCAGCATCTCTTTGATCTACGCCATTCATTTTCTTATTTGAGCGAATCTGGTTGGCCGGGAGGTTTACAGATTCCGGATCAAATCCTTGATATAAATACACCTTCTCGGGTTTTATATTTTTGGTACCATATTCCATTACATGTGAACCCGAATTGTAAGTATCATAATTAGATGTCCTTTCCTTCACCTGGATACGATGTTGTACCAATTTAAGAACTTGATAACTACCGAAAACATAGCTAGATTAACTCTACGGTTGGTCTCAGCCATACCTTCTTGAATTGTTGGTCAAGCGTTTCTTTCTTCAGGTTATGTGTCTGGCTGGTGAAAATGACCCACAAATAGTTCAATTAGGATTTAACACATATACCAAGTAAGGAACAAATCCTACATGAATCATTTTAGCTCGAGACAAAACCCAAAAAAACTAAAGTCCATGTTAGTGGAGATTTAACTAAAAGATAAAGGAGACAAATAAAAACACCTGTCTTCCATCCAAGCAACGCTATATAGGTCTCCCAGGCAAGTTATATACTCAGGTGGAGGAGAGGGTTCCATTCCTGGACAATACGTTCCATAACTATTCTCTTCCGCGCCCGATGCAGTAGTAGCATACACGTTAATATCTTCGGGTAGTATGCCTTCAAAGATGCTTCCACTTTCACATGCTTCTAAGTATATAACCTACATAATTTAGTTTTCTTGAGATATATGATCATAGAATTTTTTTTGGAAATTACAAAATTTGTAGGCATGCGTTACCATCTCTTTGTATGTACCCATTTCATGTTTCTTTTTCAAGACCTCAACTAAGTCTTTTGCTACAAGATAAGGCGTGTTCGGCATCCCTATAATATAATTAGACTATATTAGCTACATGGTTATAACTTTCTCAGTTGTCGTCTTGAACTTGCTTCTTGATTAATACTTACCGAGCACACCAGGGCCTCCGTGATCAGAGTAATAAAGAAAGATCCGATCTTCTGGTTTGCTATCGACAACCTTTCCGGTACCACCTTTAACCGCATTTTTATCACCAAGAAGGACGGCAAACAAGTTATCAACCGTAACATCCTCCCCAGTGTAGTCCTGCACAATTACCATTTTTTAACCGCACGCGTTTACCACTAAAGAGGCGTACTTTTTGTTAATAAATTATGATCACTTGACATATTTGTTTTTACAAATCAGTAGCAGACCTTTGGTACCCCAGCATAAACGTCTTCTCCTTCAGGGTGATTGATAATAACACCAGGTCTAGGATTCATCTCACTTGAGGCAATATCATCGTACATGAACACAACTATATTCTCATCTTTCAAACCTCCTTTTTTAAGAATTTGATAAGCATGACAAACATCCGCCTGTGGTGCACAAATGAGATTATTATTAGGAAGGTGAATCAACAAATGTAAATGGTGTGCACTCGTGCATTAGAAAATGGCAACCCACACCTAGTCCTATGCCACTCCCGAAACTCCTGATGTACCATATGATTTGTACTAAATCATCACCAAAAAAAGGTACTTGGATTGGATATTATTAAATGCAGGAAGACAAACATACAAAGCCATAACTAACTAGATAAGAGCCCTACAGGTTTAGGCTTCGACAGGAAAAGCGAAGCTTTGGAGTTGCCTATGTTTTATCTATGCTCATCCTAGAAATCCTAATGATTTAGAAAATCATCTTTCAACCAATCAATTGTTCTCATAACTCCATCTATTTCAATTCAAGGATAAGAGTTGCATGTTAAATCACTTATTTGACTGCAAGTTACGAATAACAGATCCATTCAAGAAGTTACTTCTTAAGTTTAAGAGAAGATTACAGTATTAGACCAAAATAGAAAGGCTTTGAATGTTGTAGACTAATTTTTGGGGTTTCGAATTTGGACTTTTGGTCTTTGTATGAAAAGTGTCTCGTCATTAAATTTTATTGAAAAAAAATAGTTTCCCTCTCCTCTATTTGGTCGTTAAACTTACGAGGATGACGTGGAGTGAGCAGGAAAAAAATTGCAAATTCGAAAACCCTCAAAAATTGGTCTATAACGTGCAAAGTCACTTTATTTTAGATAGTCTCTTGTCGTAATTTTCCCTAAGTTTAATCCTATATTCATCACATCGATATGTGAATAGTCATTTGTATGTTGTATTCACCCCACAATTTTTTAGCCAATGTGAACAATATGTTTTATAATGCAATTCAATCAATTAGTACTAGTTGACGGCAAGGACGTAACAAAGGCCCTAGGCAGAAGCTAAGAGCATACACAATCGTAAAGCTTTTTATAAGTCTATAAGCTTGCATAATCATTAATTTATAAACCTTTTGATGTTATAAATCTATGTTCACTGTGTATAAACTTTTTACAACTCTTTAAATGATTAATAATAACACTTGTACTAGATTATAAGGAGGTTCAAGAATATGAACCTATTCATACAACATGCATATTAAACAAATGATCACTATGATTAAAATTAAGATTAGGATCCTCTCGAGTTCATTATGAATATGAGATGTAATGTTATGTTTCTTGTGATTATATATTTAAATTAAATTAATATAAATGTTTTGTAATGATTATTTTAATTAACTTGAGAAGATCCTAATCCGTAAAATTAAATAATAAAATAAAGCTTTATTTAGGTTCTGAACCTTTTGATTGAACCTTTTGATTAAACTGGCATACTGGATGCCTTTATATATGTGAAAACTAAAGATGAGATTATTTATATAACATATCAACTCTTAAAACAAATATACATAATATATTATAATCCGTAAGATATAGCTTAACTAAACATTACTCTCGGCTAGGGGTGCAATCGAGTCAAGCCGAGCTCGAGCTTGACAAGGCTTGAGCTTGGCTTGAAAAAAAAAATAGTAAGCTTTGAGCTTAGCTTGATAGCTCGTCAAGCTTTAACCATATAGGCTTGAGCTTGGCATGAGTAAGATTCGATTAAAGCTTGAGTTTGGCTTGAAAAGCTTGAATGTATACAAAATTAATGTATTTAATAGCCAAACGCCCAAACTCATCAATAAACATATGCAAAAATTAAAACAAACAAAAACCATAAGTGAAAAACAAGGTAAATTCATCAAAACATTGATAAAACTAACAATAACATTCTCGTACCAAAGTCCAACATTAAAATGAAACATAAGCCAAAGTACTAATTAATGTTCAAACGTACAAAGTATTTCGTACCAAAGTCCAACATTAAAATGAAACATAAGCCAAAGTACTAATTAATGTTCAAACGTACAAAGTATTTCAACAAAAACGTACATTAGTCAAAGTACTAATTAGTTTTTGATTAGTTTTGGCTAATGTACTCAAAAGTCAAAACTAAGTATGAAGAATACAAAGCACTAGAATATAAATCGTTAGACTAATTAGGGTTAAAGGTCATTTTAGAATATATTATTCATTTATTTATGAAATAGGTCCTTACAATTAAGTTAATACTTAAATTACCCCTTAACTACTTATATGAATTTATTATATATTAAAACTTGATAAGAGCTCGAGCCGAGCTATCAAAAGCTTGAGCTTAGCTCATTATAAGTTTCGAGCTAATTTTTGGGCTTGAGCTTGGGCTTGAGCTTAATAAAAGTTTGGCTCGATCGAGTCAAGCTCGAGCTCGAGTTGCTTGATAAGCAGCCCTACTCTCGGCCACTTATAATAGAATTTAAGTTGAAAAATTCAGAACATAATTGTTTAATTTTATTTTTTAAAGTTAATACCGAGACCCCAAAGATATTAGGATGTATACATTTTAAGGCCCATTGCACACATCTTACACGCTTGTATACGGCTCTAGTGGATGGTTAATTATAGTCCTAAGCATATGATTATCAGAAGAATTCAAATAATCAACTCAACATCTTAGGCATACTTAATTTCACAAACTTTACTCTTATAAATCAAATTACTAACTTGTTAATAGTAATTCTAAAGGTATATATAATTAGCAAACAGGTAAAAGGGGTTTTCATGTTCAGGGAAGGCGAACCTTTTTGACTTATATGTACACGGCTTCACCGGGTTAATCCCTAGACCCGACCCTTCCTAAAGGTATACGTACTTAGCAACTCCTATAAATAAATAGTGACTAATTAACCTGGTGCCTATAATTGCCGTATCCATTCGAACCAGCTACAAGTACAGCCCATCTCGTGCCATTTCCCATCTGCTCATCCAGCTCGTCTTCAAGGTCCACAGGTGACCTTATGAGTGGGTCCCACCTCCACCCTCCACGTGTTGCAGCTCCGGCTGGAAGAACCACCACCACCACCACCACCGTCACTAATACAAGTATCATGCATATAACACGAGTCATGATCGCCATAAACAGTCTTATAGATATATTAAAAGTTTAGATAACTAAGAGTAGGTCTATAAAAAGAAGAGGTTTATAAGTTGTGGCATGCAATTCAAGAAGATAACACCTGTAAAACATGTGGTCCCAAAAGCATGAATGAATGCCAGGTGGGGTTTTTAATTCATGAACCCGTGAGTCCAAAATGAACCATATGCATGCAGACGTCGATGGGGGTTGGCTAACTAGTTATGGAGAAAAATTGTTTTTTTATCTCTTGGTACTTGCATTCGATCGTTTGTTTCTGCCACTAGCTATAGTCATAGATATAGTTGAAAGGTAATTTGATCTAACTATACTTTATTAGCTTGCATGATATATACTTTGAGAAAGAAAAATGCAACTTTACAACAAGAATATCATTTGTATGCTTTTTATTCTCTCATATATACAAGATTACAAGTTTATTGCTGGAAAAATGTTTGTTAAAAATGATCTTTTTCAAATTTTGGACATCTTTGAACGTATGTATATGTTATATAATTTATAGAGTAAATTACATAATTGGTCCATCTGATTTGCGTTAATTTACATGTTTGGTCTTTTGACTTTTTTTCTGACTTAAATATTTCTGACTATACAAAGTTAAATTTGATCGTTAAACACCCCTCATATGACTTGCACATGAGGTGATACTTTTCATTTTATATCTATCTCTCCTTTTATTCTCTCTAAATAATTACTTAAATATCATTTAAAATAATCACTAAATACTTTATTCACTCTTCCTTAGGGTGTGTTTCTTTTCCACTTAATAAGTGGGCCCATGGAGAGATCCACGAAAACCTCTCTCTCTTGAATAAGTGGCTTATATATAATGATCTTTTTATGCCACTTAATTTATTAAACACCCCTTACCTTCAACTAGGGGTGTTCAAAAAAACCGTGAAACCGACGAACCGAGCCGAACCGTTCAATCCAAAACCGAAAAAACCCGAAACCGAAGAAACCGAAACCGAAAAAAACCGAAACCGAAAAAACCGCTTAATATGGTTCGGATTTAGTTTTTACTTTTAGATAACCACGGTTAACGAACCGAACGTGCATATTATACATGATTATAGTTCTAACTAATTCTGTCAAATAAATTGTTACACGTATTAACCGATATAATAGCGAAAACTTTTATGTATAAACACTTTTTTCGCTCGTAAAGTAAACATTTATAAAATCTAATTTTTGTGGTGTAAATGATTAAATTGAACGTAATCAATAAAACAGTCGAGTAAATATTTTTTGTGAATACGTTATATATTGACATATTTAGAATGGCGATTATTATAACTAGAAATAACATTCTATGTTCCTAGACTATGTATTTATTAAACGGTTAAACTCTAATAAACTCAAAAAACGGTTAACCTTGACCCGAACCGCGGGTAAGCCGCACACTTCGGTACCCCATGCCTCTACCCGCCTAGACGGATCGGCGACGGATAGTAAAATTAATTACCCGCCCCGCACGGAATTTTTAAAACTTCCAATCTCACCGAACGAACCGCCCGTGCACACCCCTAACCTTCAACCACCCATTCTCCCCAATAATCACTTAAATCATCATCTAAATTAATCAACAGAAATATTTTGGTTTGGTATATATTCTCCTTCATCAAAGAAACTAACAACAACATAACAAGATTCAAAGAAAAAACTCACAAAAGTATATTCACAATAATCAAAATCACAACTTCATTTCATAACAACAAGATTATAGATCTATTTATTATAACACATGCATAATCAAAAACATTCCATATCAAAAGGTATGATCAAACTGAAAAAGTCTTGCAATGAGATCCAAACGCCACTATACGGAAAACTACTGATCAAATTGTTCACATCTACAATTATATAAATAATAATGCTATTAATCGAACTAGCAATCAAAAATTAATAACTAAACCCTGAACAACAACATTACCTATTATCGCAAAGTAAGTGTTTCATTTACGTTATCTCACCAATACACGTGAAGAAACGTGTTTGTGGTTTTTTATAGAGAAGAAAAATGTCCAAGTACTACTCTTACCTCACATATCACAACAACCATGTTAATAGGAAAATCACGAGTCCAATACTTAAGAACATAAGAAAAGGTATCACGAAAATTAAAGATCTTAGAAAACTCCACGTTTGAACAATCTTAAACTCCATACACGAGACCTTTAATGAACAAACATCTACAAGGGCTACGCAAATTTATGTTTCTCATCATAAATCTTTTTAAACCAACAACCATAATCCGAGTACAAACATAACATATCCAAACCCAATCCCACCTAGGCAGGATATGAGGGAGGTGAGATGTAGATATATCATACCTCTACATTTGAGAAAAACCCACGGGTAGGGAGACAGCTTCCAGATAGACCTCCGGCTAAGAAAAGGTAAAAAGACAATGGTGTTTTCATGTGCCTTGCACATGAAAGGTTTTAATAGTTAGATATAACGTTCGTTTGATCAAAAGACTGTGAGCGTTAAGAGTTTCAGAGTTGGAGATTATCTAGGTAATAAAAAAGTTATAAGGCTAAATATGCAAGTTAGTGCAAACCACAAGGACCATATGCATATTTTATTTTAATTTATGCTCCCCTAATCTTAAAATTATTGTCTGGGTGGACAGTGTGGGATGGGTGGAATAGAGAGTGTATGAAAGATGGATCTTCTTGGTTTACCCAACACACTGTCAAAGGAGGTTAGGTTGCATTAATGAAGGGTAGGTGTTTCTTGTTTGGTGATGCCTAGCTATTTTTCCTTTGACCATTCCACTGAGGTGGTAGCTGCTGAATGTGATTAGGATTTAATGGCTGGGAAATGTAGCCTCTACAGGAAGAGCCCTTTCATTGTGAATGGGAGCTATATCCCACTTGATGATGCCCACTTTTGTCTCAATCCAAGTCATTGTGGATGTGGGCTGAATGATTTGTGATTGAACTTAAGTGTGGAAATGTAGTCAAGAGGATATGGTTGATGCATGAAAAGGTGAATAGAAAACTGTATTATGAGTTTGTCAGCTTTTAACCAGTGTTTGGGTTAACTGAGGAATGTTTTCTAAGTCATTATGGATGTGTCCATGTGGAATGAAGAGGTCTAAGATCTTGGACCTTTTCATAATTTAATGCATGTGTAATTGTTAATCATTTTATAAACTAAAAAAGGTTTATTCATAGTGCAACAAAGTTTATAAAATTAAAAACTTCAAAAATTAATAATTTTATAAATGTTTAGACCTTTTAAAAAGTCCATCATAATGGATGCTCTTAGTTCGTGTGCTAATATAGGAAACTATTAACAATATGCCAATAAAAAAACAGTTGATAGTAATTTTGGAAATTATTCACAATTTAATAATCCTTGAGTGGAATAAAATGAGAAGACTTTTTATATCTATGATTTCGTTTGAGGTTTACAACTCATAAGATAAACAATTTTCTACGTTTCATCATAATTTATAAAAATTATTCTTTTACTTGAACTATCGTATGTTATGACATTTTTCAATAAAACATTGATCATCTTACGTTATATGCACAAATGTTACACAAAACACTTAACCAAGATATTACAACTATAACTATATAGCGCTATAAATTCCCGTTGCTATGCACAGGTACTCATCAAGTTATGTATAACGAGTGTGTCCTTTATCAAAGAAAAAAGTGTTGTTAACGTTATCTTGTTTTTTTTCATTAGCACGGTATATAATGGTCAAGTCCGAATGTTTTAATAATTCATATGTTTTGCCATTTATCTATTGATGCATTATATGGCTGAAAAATGGTTTTAAAAAAATAGCTAAATACTATAACTTTCATTTTAATGAGGTTGTATTGTATTAAATTTCATATACCATGTTTACTGCAACAATAAATGTTTACATCAAATTATCTCATCGTGTAATGGAGTTTATGTGCAAGATACAAAATAATGAAATAGAATGACATTGCTATATTCATTTATGATTTTCAAATTCATATACTGAAAATAGGGGTGTTCATTCTTCGGGTAATAATCAAACGTTTGTGTATGTTAATTCATCAAGATTTTAATCACAAGAACACAGGTAAGCAGTTAATTACTTCAATATAAACCTTTTTTTCATTCAATTTCCAGTGTTTTTTATTTTTTTTGGAACGGCAATTTGTGGCTACATGACCCCTAGCCCAGAAGGCGTAGCGAGCCCACACAACCAGGTTGGGTCCAGCCCAGAAGGCAATGGCACCCTTCCCTTTACACACGCGGGAGGAAACCCCTATCGCCCTAGACAAAACTCGAACATGAGACCTTACCATTGGACCAAATGCCCGTTGGTCAGTGTTTTTTATTATGTGGAATTTAATGCAGGAAAACATATATCTATCCATGTTTGTTTTGAAATCACAATTAATTTTTGTTCAGTTGATGAAGATTAATTTCGTGACGGGTAAGAGATTAAAAAATTGATGATTCTGTTTGAGATGAGTTTTTAAATTGGTTAATGGTTTGTTAGTTTGATGATGTATGTTAAGTGTTTGATAAAATTCTTAAATGAGTGTATGATGATTGTTTTAGATGTTTTTTTATAAATCTCCATTATATGCTACATGTTAATAAGCACAATTCAAAAACTATTAGTTTGTGAATGTTTACAAACACAATTCGAAAAATATTACGGGTAATGATAAAGATATACCTCAGAACACGGAATAGCTCTCTCATTTCCTGGATTAGCATATATGATATATCTACCATATTAACAGTAGCATTTACTTCCTTAAAAGCTTAAAATGTTAACTGTTTAACACCCGTGTAAACTGTCAACTGAAGGTAACATGTCAAGGCGACTCTCAAATGTCGTGGATGTAACCTCACATCTGAGGAGATCATGGACCGTTCTTATTCAGGTTGTGAAAAAACGGTCACGTACAACAAAGCATGTTTGTAAACGGGTACAAAAGACTGATATTGACTGATACTAAGGTAAACCTTATATGATAGTTCATTTATGTCCATGTTTGTACATTCATTTTTTTGTGTTACTCACTTCTTATCTCCACATGTGTAATCAGGGAACCACCAGCTGTTATATATCAAAATAATCTACGATACTTTGCTACCTAATGTCACCATATAAACGATATTACATCTCTAACGCCATGGTGACACCAAACGATCCGAGGTACCGGATTAACTCTTACCAGTACTCATGGGTACTAATCAACCGAGCCTTTATCGAGGAAATGACTTAGCATATACCAACAACAATACCATGCAATTTTCATTTTACAGACTTCGACCTTCATCAACACGCCGACACAGAAAACATGCAAAGTAAGTTCTAAATTTTAATGCTAACTATCTTAATTCATTACCTTCTATGGAAACCACTAAACTATCCTGATCTGAAATGAAAGACACGAGCCGTTGTGTTAAGATGATTGCCTATTTTAGAACAACGCCTAGGGTAGAAAGCCATAACAAGAAGAGATATCTTCATCGTCAACAAAAAGTAAGACCGTCTTACTATATTTTGTATATCACTTAAGTTATGTCTAATATGCTAATTTTATGTAGAAAAAATCTTTTATTGCAAGTGTCATTGAGAATTACTTAAATATATACACAATATCTTCATTTTTAAATAAGTCGAAGTGATTGCAACAAAATCCACTATAAACCGATACATATGCTTCATGCACCTCTTTCATGTCAATATTTCCTTGTCGTAGACTTGTATGCGTACTTGTATCTCATGGCATCCCTGCCAACCAAACAAACCTAACAGTTATGGACTCTAAAGAACGGATAACTGAAATCAGGTTATGGACTCCATAGTATGTTGTAATGTGTGATAGTTTGAGATTAAGGATCAATACATCTAAAAATGGTAATTCAGGTTTCAGACGAGCGAGTCAGCACTTATGTTAGACTAATTTGAAAGCTAGATTCCAGCCCATATAGAAAATTGAAGTGTTTAGTGTATAACAAGAAAGAAGAAAAGAAATCCATACCATACACTCTATGGAGTGTTAAGACCAGTTCACAAAACGTTATAGAACTTAACATTTACTGGAAATTTCGCTAAAGATAAGATCTCTTGTGGTTTATTAGCCTATTGTAATAATTCTTTATTGAATAGTGTAAGAATTTGTGTGTGGTTAATATAAATAAATATAACAGTTTAATAGGAAGTCACCTCATAGATTGGAAGAACATGAGTAAAAATAGGAACTGATTAACTGGGTTAACTGTCTCGAGAATAGCAGTGAAGTTTCCATTACCATTTCGCTGCAATGAACAATCATGTTAGTAATGATAATGCCATATCGAATAATATATGATGAGGTTGGCTAAATGATTTGTGTGTTGTTATGTTAAAAACTAAAACCAAGTGCAGACAACCAGTAGAGTGGTAAAATGGTTCTGTCTTTATCATATTGTATTGATCAGTGAAATATCAGTAAATTTGCAAATTGTGTGGCTTGATTTTGGTTTGAAGATCACATGCATGGGAGGTGGAAGAGATGTAAATATGGTTAATGTTTTTTTTAACAATTTTTGACACTTTCTGGTCATGAGGTATATCTCCAACACATATACGTATATTGTGCAAGTATTGCTTTACAGTCCTATTCTATTATGCGTTTTATTATATAGGAAGATTGCATCATCGTCTTAACCAGATAAGTGAAATGTAATCATGATTAGCCTTTTTTATATAAAACCATGGTACATGGTGCGATGTATAGTGATAAAAGTATTTGTTTTCTTTTGTTGTTACAGGCGTATGCAAGTTTTTGGACAGAAAGGGCTACGTACGTGAACAAGCAGCAGTCCAAATTGTAAATGAAGTTTCAAAAAGTATATTGGAGGAACTTGAAAAGGTGAATTTTATTAAATTATACCTTCACATGAGCCGTAATAAAAAAATATCACGTCTTACTTTTGTTTTATGCCTGACATTTTATTAAGTGGGAAATCGGTTGGAACATAAGTGGAAAAATAATATTAATTATACCTTGAAAATTAATTGTAGCTACAGAAATACAATGATGGGTCTCGTGGGTGTGTTTGCATTTTTGGGACTTGTGGTGATGAGGCTACTCTAGATGCCACCACAAAGTTCAGGCTCAAAAACCTTATGCAATTGATGTAGTCGTCTAATCTAATACAGAAAATCAAATGTTCATGTAACTGTCTGATTCGAGAGTCCGATGATGACGTTGGTTCAGTTATTCCTGTAATGTTGCGACAAAGACGACAACTACATAAAATCCACAACAAACGTTGTTTACAAAGAAGTTTTATTTTGTATTTGACAACATAGATTTGTATTAAAATAAATGCTTTATTGTTTTCAATAATATTACACGATATGTTTTACAATCGTTTTTCATTATTCGGCATGTTTTATATGGGCGGGCTATGAAACTAGTGGAGTCTATATGCAAGATACGAAATAATGAAATAGAATGACATTGCTACAAATGTAAGGTACAAGTATGTTTACCCGCGCTCCGCTGCGGGACAGTTGGCGGTCGTCGCTGTGAGTTATGTGTGTGTATCGATGTTGTTTCGAGTGTGATTGCTATGTCGTGTGTGCTTAGTTTGATACAATCTAGTTAAAGCAATAGAAGCAATCAATACAGCTAATTATGAAGAGTAAGTCCAGCATATGGAAATGATGGCTGATCATTACAGATATATTAGCATGGTAATCAAAAACGATAGTTACAGAAGCTGATAAATCCATTTTAGTTTGTTGTTTGTGGAAAAATGTGACCTGCAGCTTCACTTTGATTTTCTTCTTTCATTTGGCAGCTTTGGATTGCCTGTAGTTTGGGTTCTGCAAGAAAGAAGAAAAAAAAAGTTAAAGTGCTGTAAGACGTGGTTGCCGAAGTCTGCTGTGATTTGATCACACATATTGTATTTTTTTCAATATTAGTGGAAAAGGAAAGTTAAAGTGAGGCACCTGTACACTTTTTTTGGGCTCAATGTGCTACCATCTGTTTGAAGTTACCAGCCACCCATCAAAACCCAAGGCGACAGTAAGATAGGCTTCTTCATACAAAGCCAACTGGGAGTGGCTGTTTTGGGACAGATTCAAAAGAACCAAAGATTGAAGATCCTTGATGTTTTTCACAACCACATCGGTTATTCCCCCACCACATATTTCAAGTGAACGCAAGTTTTTTAGATCTGCATAGAAAACCAAAGTCAGAAACTAATAGAAACTGTTTTTGATCATTTGTAAATAACAAATTTTCAGTGTTAACAGTGAAGAACTCACTGCGTAAATAATCTGATCCATTATCCGTTATTTTCGCACAAAACAGATCCAAATGAGTCAATCCAGTCAAACCTGTATCATATATACAAATCAGAATATAGGAAAGTGGATCATCATAAATATTTTATGATAAATGGGTCAACCCAATGCATAGGGGATTTGTCAAAACGGGTCGAATTTATTATGAAATTAGAGGGTCAAATTTATATGATTACCGGGTTGGATCCTGTGCAAGTAACAGGTGATGCATCCACTGCTCCGAGTCACGTCTCTTGATTCTCATTTCTTCAAGTCGAATGGTAAGAGATTGAAGATCCATCAGTTATAGCAAAACAGCTCTTAGCAACCCAATTGGGGCGAAGTTAAACGGGTGCAACAACAGCCACAATGCCATAAAGAGCTACAACAGATTCAAACACTTGGATATGAAATAAGCATGCAACAATGCTATAATTAGAAATTTTGTTAACTGTAATCTGAAAAGATTAATCTTTTCTAAACAATAAATCGCGTGAGCTAATTTCAAAGTCAAATATAATATGCAAAAACAGATTGAAAAACTATTTCAAAATTTCGATTACTTATTGCAGATGAAATATGGCTAAACTCTGTAAACAATGAATGACTCAAAGACATTAACAAACAGAGCGTAAGCGAAGCGCATTGTCTAAAAAATCAATCATCGGCCATTATAAGCATAAGAAAATCATGGTGAATTCGCCTTGCCTTGTCGTGGGCATAAAACATGTGCAAACCAAAACCCGAAAGCATAAGCAAGACGACAACATAAATCTTAATATAAGGTTGTCGCGCAACATCGAACCAAACCGGATAGAAGGGTGTTCGACCCGACATGGCTGCAAACACGTCCTCGTGCTGCCCCGCCAATATACGGCTCAATTCAGTTGCAAAATAAGTGGATTTTTTCCTTTTTTATAAAAAAGGAACGGCTCACATTAAATATTCAACCCTTGGGTCTCGGATCGGTTTGGGCCGGGCGGGTCGCGATTAATGCTCTTACCCGAGCACTCCCACCTTTTGTAAGGTTTTATAATTATAATAGGAATGCAAACAAAGATGCGATACCAAACACCCGCCATGGCTGCAACCACAATCCAAGTGTGGCTGCCTCGCCAAGATACGGGTACCGGACCGAAGTAAAATTCAGATTCATTAGCATCCAAGAAAAGCAGACGCATTCGCAATGGCTGCAAAGTTAGCACTTTGCCCCGCCAAAACGCAAATGGTTACGCTTTTAGCCGAATTGCATTGCAATGGCTGCAAATAAACCACAAAACAATTGTACCCCCCATGGCTGCAACCACAATCCAGGTGTGGCTGCCCCGCCAAGATACGGGTACCGGACCGGAGTGAAATTCAGATTCATTAGCATCCAAGAAAAGCATACGCATTCACAATGCCTTCAAAGTTAGTACTTTGCCCTGCCAAAACGCAAATGGTTACGATTTTAGCCGGATTGCATTGCAATGGCTGCAAAGATTGTATAATAATTGCATGTGTTTAGTAGAATCCATATTCAAATCCATAACAATTGAGTCTGATATGAGGTTATTAAGACTCATTAGCATCCAAAACGCAAATGGTTACGCTTTTAGCCAACTATGAGGTTATTATGAGGCTATTATGGATTCGAATAGCATACTCATTAGCATCCAATCGATATCACACATACAAACCCCAACAATCACAAAAATACCACAAACCCTAACCTCAGTAACCCTAATTATACATTATATATTATACAATCTATACAATTGTTGGGCGCAAGAAAAACTTAAATCAAAATTAAAAAGCTACTAGCCCCAGAAGTAACAACAATCATAATCCCCCCACAGCAAAAGGAGTGCATGCAATCATAACATTCAAGAACAAAACCCCAGCATATGCAATCATATCATTCAAGAAGTAAACCGAGAGAGAGAGAGAGAGAGAGAGAGAGAGAGAGGGGTTATATGTGTTTGGTGTGTGCTTTTTGTTAATAAACGACACGTACCCACCACGTGTATCAAAAGGGTCTGCGTTTTGTGGTATGAATAACGGATAGGGTAGAAAACTAAAGGATGGGTCGGGTGACATTCAATATTCAACCCTTGGGTCTCGGATCTGTTTGAGTCAGGCGGGTTGTGATTAATGCTCTTACCCGAGCTCCCTCGCCTTTTGTAAGGTTGGATAATGCTTCGTAACATGTATGAAATAGTATGAGGTTGTCTCTGATTAGTGTGTAGTAGTTAAGCTCAACATCTGCAACATTAATCCGAGTCAAATTTATATAATTTCTTGACTTGTTTTTATTTAGAATTTTTACTTAGTTAGAAAAACAACGTAAAAACTTTTCTTAACAAGAAGAGTCCTTTATTTATGTAGCTAAATATAATTATCTAAAATAATAAAGTTATGTTTTTTTTATAACTTAAATCAATGGAACTTCTAAATTCGATTAGGGTGTTCCCTAGAAAGTTATGTAAGTCGTATGAAAGCTTAATACGTAAAACTTCTTGACTTAATAACTATGCTAAACTTCATGTCAGTCGCTCAAGAAACAAAGAAATAGAGTTGGATTGATTTCAAAATTCCCCTCATCCGATATTGAAAAAGAATTATTAAGCTCATTTCACTTAATCCATCCTTCAATTGAACATGTTTGCATCCATAATGTTTGAAATGATGTCGTTATGTTTAATTTGGCGTGAGTAACTGCTCAAAGATATATCTCAAATTCAAATTCGTATGTATTGAAAATCGATATTATCTATCTTAGACAATTTAGCATTGCTTCATTCTCTTTGACTAAGGGTTAACAAAAGTCTTGTATTGGTGTATATATGCAAGTGAAAGTAATAACATTTTGTGGTATGTATGACAGTGTTTGGAATGGCAATGGGGCGGAGTGGCCATTCTTATTTCCAAATCCGATTAACAAACCACTCCCCCCTCCCCCCTCGATCTCTATTGGGGATCTTATCAGGGCACTCCGTTAGGGCGAAATGCACCCCTAAACCCACTTTGATCCTTATCGGGGATCTTATCGGTGCACGATTTCAAACGTAATGATCTACCAAATACACATTGTTTTCCGTTTCTTATTATTTTTACATCATATTTAACCAATATGATTACATACAATAATGTGGGGAGTCAATAAACCACTAAAAATATATTAATTACTAGCGTGAATAAGGTATCAACCAATTAAACATAAACATATAAACCGCACTTATAAAAATCAAAACTTCTTTTAAAAATGACACAAAATAAGTTCTTGTGATCACAACTTGCAATCTTGGATAGATACAAAACTATATAATAATTTAGGGTATTGTTTTTATTACGTAAATACTAACATAACGATGTATAAATATAAAAGATCTATATGTATATATAGTTTCAGGCAAGAGCGGGTTGGGATGTTGTGCCGCGCTCTCCGACCCAAACCTTATAGAATCCCCATTAATACCCCAAAATCCGTTTCGTAACCCGCTAAGCATGCCCTGACCCGCTCCAAAAACTTCGTCGTGTTTCCCATTAAATTTGGGTTTTTTGCCATCCTAGATAGTGTGAGCGTGGGTCGGGTAATGTGGCATTGTGGATGATCATGTTGATAACTTTGTCAATTTTAAATCCCACATTGGTAAAAGAAATGAGTCCATGCTAGTTTATAGTATACCACAACGTACATGGTGTAACACCCCCAAAATCGGGTATGCAACGGAATGGTAACAATGGGGTGCTTCGTCAAAGTACAACAATCAAGATATAGGAAATGACCTCAAAGAGACGTTTTAAATAAGTACATTCGATGCATTATAAAATATCAGAGTTTTCAGTTATGGTCCCAAAAAAATATTAAAAGAGTCATAAACATACTACATACGTTCTTTTAAACAGAAGCTTCATAATCCCAAAAGATGACATAAGTTTTAAAAGATAAAAGTTGCATCGAATTTAAATAAACACAGAATCCATCTTCATTGATATCTGTCACGGCTCCCATCCAAGCTTATACCTTAGGACCTGAAATTAAACATGCTAAAAGTCAACACAATGGTTGAGTGAATTCATAGGTTTATCAGTAAAAGAGTGGACCACAAGATTTAAGTAATAGTAGACTATGAAATATATTCAGTAGTCCAAAACATGTATTATTGCACTAGACTCATGACATCGAAGCCGTATTCGTAATTCTTAGGGAATTGCACCCGAGTTCGTAATTATAAGGGATTTGCACCAGTATTCGTAATTATAAGGGATTTGCACCAGTATTCGTGGCTCTTAGGCCATAGCATTCAGGCAATAATCTGGATAGCATACAATTTAAACACTTGTGTCCAAAGTAAAACAAGTAATGTGTTCGAAACTCTCGGTTTCATATATAGGTATTCAATGTTCTCAAAATCATGTAGTAAGCAAGTAAAAGCTTTAGTAAAACTAGTCATGTAACGCTTAAGTAGTAGAAATCAATAAATTTGCTTAGTAAATGAGCATGTATTCTCACCCCGAAAACAGTTTAAGAAAACCATTAAAAAGAGAAAAGGTGGGGCTATGAACTCACCTTGAGTGAATGAATCAACAAAATAGATCAAAGAGTGAAAATGCGTCATGGACAAGTCGAGAGCAACCTAATTAGATATAGGCCGAATAAGTACTAAGTACTATGAATAACTAGGACCATATATAATTCTATATAGCTACATCACCATCTAATTGTGTTTGTGAAATAATGTTTAAATCACATTTGATAAATAATAATCATGTATTTGAACTCGTATAATCGCGTAACTAGTTTAATCGCCTTTGTAAAATAATATTTATAAAGTTTAAAACAAGTATAAATATTATTTAAGTGTTTCCAAAATGTTTCGCAAATTTTTTTATTAAAAACGAACCAACACTATTCACGTCAGGAAATAGTGTCTAGTTTACAAAATATACATCCGAAAATTATGAAAATCGGCAGGTTTATGTAAAATGTCGTTCCGAACAACTTTGTAGTTTTACATTTCGACTCAATCGGACCCGAAGGCCCTCGAAAATGAGCTTCAGCAGCTGCTGAAGCGTACACAGTTTTTCAGCTTTTATATATAATGTTCGATAACTTTGAAACGTCGTATCTTACTCGTTTTAACTCCGTTTTTAGTGATTCTTTCGAGCACGTCTTCGTAATTAAAAGTTTTATAATTATTTTCCAAAAATGTATCTGTTGTGAACAGTAACTTTTATAAAATTAGTTTTATAAAAGTTTAATTAACGTATAACTCGTAAACTATGTATCTTCTTCGTTATAAATCCGTTTTTCGAGTTTCTTACCTTTTTGGAATCGTCATGAGACGTACTATTTTTATAACCTATAAAATCCATGCTTTAAAAGTCGAACTCAAACAGCCCCTTTTTAATACATATGTATTTATTTATATAACTTTGTTTTTATTAGTTTTTAGTTTAGATAAAATACCACAAGTCCTTTATATCACATGTCTTATATATATTATAAGTCCTTAGTCCATATTTTGTCCAAGTGTCCATGGTATCAAGTCCTTAACAACACTTTTAAATCATAAGTTCATTAAGTAACGTTTAGTTAACTAGTTTACCCATATACTTTTTATACATAACCAAAAAGTGTACAATACTTATACTCTCTTTATAACATGACATTAGCAACCATATAACATGTGTAAAAGTATATAAAACTATGATCACAAGAAAAATCCATTTTTCAAGTTTAAAAGTATCCTTAATGGTGATGAGCCATATAAACATTATATACATACACATGAAATCATAAGTAGTAAAAAGGATTTGGTTTTAGATGACCTTAGGTGATTGAGTAAGGAATGACAAACAAATCACACCCTTGTGATTTAAACCTTAGCGTGAAAACCAAGGATGAAAACCCTTGTTTTTTCCAAAGAAACCCTAACTTGTTTAAGCTTTGAAAATACTTAACCAAGCCTTCAAGTCTTCTTAGTATGCCTTAGAAATGATGTGGAAACACTTGAATATGTGGTAAAATAAATTTTATGGATTGTGTATTGTTATTGTGGTTGTGCCGTGGGTAGAATTGGGAGAGACCAAAAGATATGAACTTTTGCTAAATGAAATGAAGAGTGTAAGTTTATCTATTAGTAATGTATGATAATATATCAAGTAGTTAGTCAAAGTGTACAATTTGTAAGACCAAAGACCAAAGACCAAAAATAAAAAGGGGGGGGGACGTTGGAACAAGAAGAGAGAAATAAGGAAGACTATTGGTCAATGTTTTCTAGTCATGACCTAAGCCTTAATGTTACTAGGTTAGTACAAGTACTAGTTGGCATATTGTAAACTCTTGTTCCCTAATATGGGAATCATCCCATGGAAATAAGGAGAAAGAAAGACTAGGAAAATTCTTGCATAAAATACTAGTATTACTTGCATTTCTTGAAATATAAAGTGTGTAGATTTAGTGTAGATGTATAACTTGTAAAGTATATGCCTTGGTTTGATTTCTTTTATAAAACATTCGGCCAAAAATAATAACATAGGTAAAGTTTTATAAACTTTGAGCATTGGGTATAAACATGGGTATTTGTTGAAGCGTAGATAAATTTTGGTGGTTCCGTGAATGCCTAAACGTAATTTATCGCGAAACGCAAATGCTTTATGTATCTAATAAAAATAAAATATAAAAAGTTAATTATTATTTTCGTAAAATAATATAAGGCTTGCTTAACGTAAACTTTAATTTGTTTGGCGTCCGTTTATGTTAAATGATAATTTTTAGCTTACGCGATTTAACTATGTGATAAGAATTAAAAGTAAACGCGCACGAGACAAAAAAAATAGTGAAATAATGACGAAATAAATGACGTCATAAAATGACCTGAAAATACGAAATGTTACAGTCTCCTCCGGTTAGAAGAGCCTTGTCCTCAAGGCTCAAGTTACGACACTTGACGAAGGTACGGGTTTAGAGAAGATATGCGGAAATATGAGTGGAAAATTGAATTCGACAAAATTTAAGGTGACTACTCTCAGCATGGCATGGTTCTTCCTGAATGCATAGGTAATCAGTCTATGCACCAAATATACATAGATGATTAGACTATGTATATTTGAGGGCCAACGATGCAATGCTCATTCTCGTCAAAATGGTGTGATGTATGAAATGGTATCAAATAGTTTTATAGCGTAATGAAATAATCAATAGAGTGAACGTGAAGTAGCTCATAGGGTGACAACAAAATGATAGTTAAATAGTTTATGATACAGCAGCAAAATGGTTCATAGGTTGACATCGAGATTGTTTGTAAAGCGATAGGTCATAGCAAGTATAAAGAATGTCCGAACGGACGCGTAAAGAATTATTCAATCAACAAAGTGGACGTAAAGAGTCGTGTTCTAAAGGTAGGTGCTCCAAGGTGATACGTATGAGGTGACAAGTTAATTGTCGTACTCCCATCAACTGGAAGGCTTCAAAACGATGGATTACGAAACAACATATGCGATTTAAAAGCATAAGAAGAGTGTTCAACTCGAAGTCGAATGGTAAAATGATCAGTGGAATTGACAAACTACGCCGAATTTCAATATCGTCAAAAGGGAATAAAGTAAAGTCACGTAAATGATCGAAGTTAATCGTAAGAGATCAAGAAGAAATTAGCCCATATGTATAGGTATCCTTATATAATACCAGCATCAACGCTCAAGGAAGTAAATGAGAAATCAGGAAGTACACGAAAATCAGAGTGATCAATATTTATATAACGGACCGATATAAGGTAAATAGTAAGACAATGCTAAATCGGTTAATCGAATCGATGTCATCGACGTTTCATGTGAGGAGTATGCTCAAGAAGTGCTTGGATTTTCGGATAGTTCTACGAGTGGCAATCCCACTCCGTCTTTAGATCTTATCCTTTCTACTTCTTTCCCCTCTCTCACTCCTTTTGAAGGAGGTGACTTCATTTTAAAAGAAATAGAAGCTTGTCTTACAAATGACTCAATTCCACCGGGAATTGATGATGCCGACTTTGATCCGAAGGGAGACCTTCTTCTACTCGAGAAGTTATTAAATAATGATCCATCATCTCCTCTCTCTCCGAAAGAACTTAATTTTGAGGAACTTAAAACGATTAAATCTTCTATCGATGATCCTCCGGAGCTTAAGCTCAAGGATTTACCGTCTCATCTTGAATATGCGTTTTTAGAAGGAACAGATAAATTACCCGTCATAATGGTAATTTATAAAGAATTAAAAGATGAAGAAAAGGCCGCCCTTTTAAAGGTTCTTAAATCACACAAACGGGCCATCGCATGGAAAATCTCCGACATTAAGGGTGTAAACCCTCGTTTTTGTACTCACAAGATCTTAATGGAGGATAATTTCAAACCAGCGGTTCAACATCAAAGAAAGGTGAATCCGAAAATTCATGAGGTTATCAAACTCCTTGATGCCGGATTGATTTACCCTATCTTCGATAGTCCGTGGGTGAGTCCCGTTCATTGTGTGCCTAAAAAGGGTGGTATGACCGTAGTTGAAAATGAAGATAATTAGTTGATTTCTACAAGACTAGTTACCGGATGACGTGTTTGTATAGATTTTCGATTAAGCTTATGAAGCGACTTATAGGACATTTCCGTAGACTTTATGGACCAAATGCTCGAAAGACTTGCGGGAAATGAAATACTCCATTGATTCTTAGATGATTTTCAAGATAATTTTCAAATTCTATTGATACCCGCAAGACCAGAGAGACTATGCTTCACATTGCCCCTTTGGGACGTTGCTTAACGCGTATGCCTTTTGGTTTATGTAATGCTCCGGGCACGTTCCAAAGGTGCATGATGGCCATTTCCACGACATGATCGAGGAAACAATGGAGGTCTTCATGGACGATTTCTCGGTCTTCGGGGATTCTTTCTCGTCTTGCCTCTCCCATTTAGACAAAATGCTAAAAAGGTGCGAAGACACCAACTTAGTTCTAAATTGGGAAAAGGGTCTCTTTTCATGGTGTAAAAGAGAGCATTGTTCCTCGGGCCATATGATTTCTATGTCGGGATGTGCGACGCTAGTGATTATGCGGTAGGTGCAGTCTTGGGGAAACGTAAGACCAAACATTTTCAGCCTATACACTATGAAAGTAAGACCATGACGGATGCTCAAGCACATTACACGACTACGGAAAAAGAGTTATTAGCCTTGGTGTATGCTTTCGAGAAATTCCAGCCTTACTTAGTCTTATCAAAGACCATAGTGTATACGGACCACTCGGCTCTTAAGTATCTACTTGCTAAGCAAGATGCTAAGCCAAGATTGCTCTGGTGGATTCTCCTACTCCAAGAATTCGATGTTATTATTCGTGATAAAAAAAGGAGCAGAGAATCTTGCGGCCGACCATTTGTCTAGACTAGAAAACCCTCATGAAGGTGATTTCAAGAAAAAGGAAATTAATGAAACTTTTCCTCTCGAGACCCTCAGAATGATAACTTTTCATGGTGATTCGAGTACCACATGGTTTGCCAACATTGCAAATTACCATGCGGGGAATTTTGTAGTAAAAGGGATGTCGTCCCAACAAAAGAAAAAGTTCTTTAAGGATGTTAAGTATTATTTTTGGGACGACCCCTACTTGTTTAAGATTTGTGCGGATCAAGTGATTAGACGATGTGTTCACGGCCAAGAAGCCGTTGATATCCTCACGGCTTGCCATAATGGACCCACCGGGGGACATCATGGTGCGAACTACACCGCTAAGAAAGTCTTCGATTCCGGTTTCTATTGGCCGACAATTTACCGCGATGCCCATGACATGGTAAAGTCATGTGACTCATGTCAACGTCAAGGCAAAATCTCGCAAAAAGACGAAATGCCTCAAAATGCAATTCAAGTATGCGAGATCTTTGACGTATGGGGCATCGATTTTATGGGACCAAAACGCGAGGCGTAAACAAGAATGGATATCATCACAACACATGGTTTCTATATAGAGAATACTAAAATGAAAACTAAAGTAAAGCAAAGACACAAAGTGCCATAACAATACCCAAAACCTAATGGTGTCTTTATTAATGAGAAAAAGGTCTCGTCAATAAATGACATGCAAACAAAAATATCCTTACAATTCATGCAAAAGCATTTATTCAAAAAGAAAGCATAAATTAAACTCCAAGCATCCTACGGTCTATTCTTAACCACTTCGCTCTATCTTAGAACCATTAAGCTCAATAAAAATTGATGCTTAATACGTCAACCATAAAGTTGTAGCGGAGAATCATAGTTTAGAAATACAACAATTATCCCAAAATAAATTTCAATTAGCTGCATGTAATTACCAAAACAATTTATGACAACATTAACAACATAGGGACGGAAACGTGCACCTCGATCCACAAATCATATCACTACATATTTGCGCTACATGGCTCATATTAGCTCACGCAGTGTTACCACGTCTTCCTAGATTTGCATAGTGGATCCATAATACACTAACATTTTACATATCACAAAAACAAAGGGACAGAACGTCGCCCACTGATCCAAATTCAATCAACTACAAACATGGCTTAAAAATATTTTAACACGACAACAAGACAAGCATCATTCTCACCCCCAAAATATACTGGGGAAAAAAGGGGCAATGAAATCAACTTTGCTTAGCTTTACAAAAGATTCCAACTATAAGCTTCTCAAACAATTTTCTACTAATCCTAATCAGCATATAACACTCGTGTTACACGCTACTAAGCCAAAAGCTTAATGCACATGTAACAATCATATGATGGATGTCTAAGGTGTTTTATTAACCCCATGGGTCACCCCGACACCATGCCCAACTTTAACCACTTCATTAACAAATTTCACTAGTTAGTAACTTTTTGTAAAAACTACTGAATTTTAACGTTGACTTAAGGTACATCAAAACCTCTTACTTATGACCTCCATAATTCATACCAAAATTAACTATGTTATATATTGAGCTATTAAACTACCTCTTGATTGCAAAGAGCCATTTACATGCACCAAGTATTCCTAAGAAAATAAAACTTCAAACAGTCTCAATTCGATATGATTACACACTACAAAGTTTGGACTTAAAAATTAATACTTAAAATCAATCAGAAATATCCTTTGGGGGGTTTTCTTATAGAAACATTGAAACTTATACTCCTGTAGAAGGGCTATCATAATTACTACATTTTAACAAGAATTAAGTTTAACCAATTTCACCCCATAAGTTCTAATTCAACCCTAATCATTATAACATGTTATTTTATACATTTTAATTACAGATTTAATGGAACAATAATTTTCACCCATATTGATTAGTATTTGATTAAAAGATTTAATAACTAACAAGGATTAATTCTTAAAATTACCTTTAGTGCTTGTTTTCTTCGTCCAAATAGCAATATATACCATAATTGGTTGCTCCACTTTTCTCTTTGTTTAGAAAGGTTTTCATAGGGGGGGGGAGGGGGGCTTCTAGTAGTGTACGGGTGGAGAGTGATGCTGTTATGTTTTCATTTATGTCTGTTTTTATTTATTTTTTTTTTTTATTAACCTTTGTTTTCTTTTTTTTTTTTTTTTTTTTTTTCTTCTATCATTTTGTTTTTTGTTTTTTTGTTTTATTTTTTTTTTTTTTCTTTGTTTGGGATTTTTATTTTGTAGTTATTAGGTCCCCCAATTATTTTAGATATGATCTAATAAGAGTTTTGTTTTTCTTTTAAATCCTTTTTCTTTCTAAATTCGTTTTTGACTATTCACGTATAAAACAAAATTTTTTATTTATTTATTTATTAATTATTTAATTATTTGTTTTACCTTAAGTTTTTATAAAAACCTAAGCTTATTTGACCATACCTTTTTGCGTAAACGCAATTTACTAGACCTTTAAAAATCATTAACTTTTCATTTTTATTAAACCCTTACATTCCAAAAATAGAAATTTCATTTCTCTTATATCCTAACTACTTAAAACCTATCTTTAGCTTAAATCACTAACTCCAAATTACATATACGATAATTACTTACATAATTAACGCGAAAACAGCTTTATATCAACGAAATCATTTTCCTTGTCACCAAAAGGTGAACGAAATGAATTCAACAATCCAACATAATCCAATCCCAATAAGACGATCACGCTTCAATGGATTGATTTATCTATCTCACATATCCCACCAACTACTATAAACACACGTTTATACTCTACTAACACATAACCCATACATTGCAACAAATACATAAGTCAACACTAATAGTTAGACTAACCTGCTCAAGTCATGGTTGTCACAGTATCCCCACCTTGAGAAAATCTCGTCCCGAGATTTAACTACTCTAGGCATTAGCGCTATCGACAAACAACTGAGGACACTTAGAACTCGCTTGATCCTTGCTTTCCCATGTAAGCTCAGACAAACGCTTCGGATCCCCAACAAAACTTTTACTGATGCACATACATTCTACGATTTTACTATGATCTTCTCGGTCCCACCATCATCACACGGTTCCTTGACCAAACAAAAAAATCTTGTCAACCTTAATCTGGATAAATTCCACAATCGTATCAACTGCTAATGATTTGCTTACCCCCCCCCCCCCCCCACAAGGTACAATTTGCAACCACAAACAACCCAAAACGTAAAGAAGCATCCCACTACATGAAACTCGCTCGTCATCGAAGAAAATTCATCAAAACCTTATGTTGTTGTAACAAACGTGTTTTATATCTTAACCTGTAAACTCATCAAAACAAGAATGTCTTGAAATTAAGATATAAGATGTTACAAGCTCAACGTATCTAAAGAATCCACACAAATTCAGGTTTACTTAAACTTTCAGCACCTCCCAATCTAATTATCATACTCAGCTCATAAGACAAAAATTCTCAACCGAAACTTAGGCCTAAATCCATCCAAGGATCTCAATCTGGTCATACAAACTAGGTTCTAACTTGTCTTTCTTTTCCAAACGTACTACACCTCTCCAGGTGAAGTCCTTCAACCACCCAAACCTACCAGATTAATTCAAAAGTTCCCACTACTACCAAGCTAACTCTTTCGACAATTTAGCTGCCTCAAGCCTTTCTTGTATTACCACTATCTTGTTGTTTGTTTCTTGTACCAAATTCGATCCATTCAACTCACTCTCTCCAGTTAGGCCATAAAAACGGTAGTCTACAATCTTTGTTCCATTTTCACCATGCTTCAAAAGAGCACTCCCATACTCGTAATGATAATCCCACCTTAGGGAAAAACTCATCTCTCACCGAAGTGAGTATTCTCAATTACTCTAAAATCTAACCATACTTGTTCATTAACCATAAGTAGGAATGGGGTGACTTAGTAGTCCATTGATACCCAAAATTCGCCTTCTTATACAATAATAACACTTGGTTAACTGAAAACAATATTCCTTAGTTATCCTTTCACTTCTACTCAGGGTAACTCAGGTTTGTAGCAAAACATCTGAATACCATTGATACTCACTTCCACTTCTAATACTGCAAAAATTAATTTCTACCACAAACTAGTATATCCTTCTTCATACTCAGCCATCGTTAGTTAACCTAAACCAAACACATCGTATCCGATCCAGGATGGATAAGAATACTTTGTAGTATACGCCTTTTCACTAAGCAAGGTCCTTCATCTCTCTAAATGGAGGTCCGAACCTTGTCTCACCATTATGACACCACTCTCATCTCTTTTCAAACTCTTGGTCCAAAACCACGCAACTTCTCTATTTTGACGCTTCTCTTTGATTTGGTCATCTTATTTATGCCAACCAACATCCTTTTCTCAAAAACTAGATTCGGTCGTGTACATCTTTATATCGAAACATTTTGGCTTTACTCCTTCTTCCTACTCCACAGTACTAATTCGCATTTGCCTTTAACAGATGGTAATTAGCCCTCAATTTCTCAACTCACTAAATAACATCCATCCTATCACTCTTTGCCTCATGTTTCAATCATTCTTATTGAAAGTGTGTTTTTGGGACATTCATGATCCGTATGATTAATTTCTCCCATGTATAGTTCACTTAATGCCTTTCTAGCATTATAAGGCAAAACCTACACACGTTAGTATGCAATCGCTTAATAAGGATCCACTTCAGTTGACTGACGGTTACATAGCAATCAAACTTCTCCCTTTTTCCATAGCTACTTCCAAATGATTGCTTTTATCGATTCTGAATATACTACGAAATCGTTTTGCTCTTCCGGCAATGCCAAGATCGGATCATTACCCATTTGGTTCCTTCCACATATAGATTCTTCCTCTTTGCTCCGCTTCACGTTGTTGGAAAACTTAAGTGCATCTTTTCTTCCTTCAATGAATCTAACGATCATCGTAACATGGATCGTACTCCTCCTTAGACTTCGAGTCGGTTTAAAATATCGTCCGTATATATACGTTAACTAGATTGTCTATATACGACCATGCACACCCGGCTCATTAACTCCATGAAAAACCGCTGAGTTGATTCGGTTATACCAAACAGGATAGACCGTAAATAACTTCAACGTGGTCCATTAACTGCATCTAAAAACTGTCTTGGCTAGTCCTCCAGTGCATCCTCCATTGGCTGACATAACATACGAATTTTCTATCTAAATCTTATCGAGATAATCTTATGCACATTCCCAAACTACCCACCTTTCTTCCTACCAAGCAATACAGATGCTTCCCACCACAAGTTACCATTCGAACCAACCCTCACCTTGCAATCCTGCAATCTTCCACATCTTACCATTTCTTAAGACGTTCAACGCACACGAGCCTTCGCAAATCGGTGCCTCTCATTTTACTAATTTCATACGGAAACACTATCTACGACGAGGGGTATAAAACCTAATAATTCCTTTAGGAAACACTTTAGAGGGCTCACATACTACAAAGATATCACATAATCTCAACTCATCTTCCTTGGTACTCCTACGAGACCTCGTATCCTCTTTAGTTCGTTTTCTCCACGAACCTTAAGAACTCTCCAAATTACCAAGGCATTTTAACTACCTTCTTGTGGCATACCATCTCAGCCTTATGTGCTACAACAACCATTTCTCTCCTACGATTACATCAACACCTCTCATAACTAGAGGTACTAAATCAAAAGTAAAACGAGAACTCTCTAATTCTAACTTGGGATTGTGAATAATTCCATTCGCTTCGCTACCATCAATCGCACCACGCCATGAGGAAATTTCAAACTTCACATGCACCAATTGGTATGGACCCAAAAATCACACGATTCCAAAAAAAAATTCAACTCGATTTGTAAACGTCAAACATGGATAAGAAACGTACCTCTGTTCTAACAAACGCATCAACAAATTGTTAGAAAACACCCCAACGAATTAATACCACGTACCTAGACCCATTATTTTAAGATTAAGATACCTTTTGTTCCAAAAACGATTTTTACCAGGAAACTTTCCCTCATAACCTTTTCATCTATCATTTTAAATACAATAGGCTCACCTAGTTTTAATGCAAATAAATTTTAAGTGAAAAAAATAAATATAAAATAAAATTTTTAATTAACTATTTTAATTATGGTTTTCATAAAATATAAACATCAAAAGATGATTTTGAATAAAATAATGTGTTGCATTTTATTTATATCATTTATTTTTTAAAAGAGGTTTTTAACACATAAACAATATGGGTATAGACTACAACAAACTTACTTTCCAATGGGATTAAGACTCACAACAAAAAAAAACATCTGGATAGCAAAATTAGACTCCAAAATACCTTCAAGAAATTCCAATACCATAATAATAAATTACTTGTAAACGAACTCGACATGAACTCCTTACAAACAAACAAACCGTAAGGACTCATACATACCAACGGTCTTAGACACCAAACCAAAAAAGTATCCCTCACCTTTAGACAAAGAAAAACAATAAATCCCAACCGGAGAAAACATAGAACACAAATGTTCTATGATAACACCCTAGATACCAACACGAGCGTGGGATATTCTACACGTCAACGAGCTAACAAACCAACTTAAGGATCGCGACGACATAACCACATAGGTAATCCGATGTATCCGACAACGATAGATGAAACGGGAAACTGACCAATAAGCAAACCCAACACTAATATATCGCCCGCATCGATTAAGAGAGGGAATTCTCTAACCACACAAATTCCCCTAACAGGATATCACATCACATCTAAACTACAATCCTATACAACTTTCCAGACTTACATCCTTACTTAATACCATACTAAGCAATCTATGCAATCAAAGTCTCACAGTCCACGTGTGTGTTGCCTTTGTATTATGTTGCGACCATGAATTTTAATTGCACTTTTTAACACCTTGTACTTAATCCAAGACCCACACATCTCAATGATAACAACACATCTCACAACATAGGCACTTAATTAATACCCAAATATAACTCTAACAGGATAATCCATCTAACGAACATAAAAATCCCATTCGACAGACGAAATAGAGTCACAATCCGTGACACCAAAATATAAAGCAAATCTTAATTATAGCAAACGTATCGAGGTAGAAAATGAAATAAAACCTCCATGTCGCCCCCGGCACTCGGTGGGTTTGCGTTTCTCTCTCAAAAAGTCAACCCAACTCGTGGGTCCAGTGAGGTAAACAATCTTCCATTGATATCTCCTTGGGGTAGGGGAAGGACATGGACTAAAACAATAAAACAAAGGGGCGGGGGCTATATATTTTTAGATCCCATAACTGAAAAAAGTATATATTTCATATTATATAGTAGTAATTCAAAATAGAAAAAAAATTTTAAAGCTTTTAGTAGAGGATCAAAACGGTATATACGTACACAAACACTTAATGCCTAAAATGCAAACTATTGAGGGACCCTAAAGCTATAGTCTTGGCTCTAACCACCTAGGTTTTCTATAACCAAAGGCTCTGATACCAATCTGTCACACCCCGCCAAGGCGGAAATGCGAGGCGTAAACAAGAATGGATATCATCACAACACATGGTGTCTATATAGAGAATACTAAAATGAAAACTAAAGTAAAGCAAAGACACAAAGTGTCATAACAATACCCAAAACCTAATGGTGTCTTTATTAATGAGAAAGAGGTCTCGTCAATAAATGACATGCAAAAACATAATCCAAACAATTCATGCAAATGTTTATATTACATTTATTCAAACAGAAAAGCTTAAATAAACTCAAAGATTACTACGGTCTCTTCTAGCCACCTTAGCTCTATCTTAGCCACACATTAGCTCACCTAAAAATGTTGCTTAAACATCAACATAACAAGTTGAGCGATAAATATAAGGTTTTCGAACTTCAAACAATATCCAAAATAAACTTTCAATTAGCTGCTGTAATTACCAAAACAATTCATTGAAAACATTTATCAACAACGGGGACGGACGTGCCCACGAATCCACAATCATATCAAACTACCTTATGTGCGCTACATGGCCTCATACCGCTGTATGCTCAAACAGTCTTACACCGTCACACATCGTTTTCGCACTATTGGGGTCCCCACTTTACCAAAAACATATCATATCGCCAACACAAAGTCGGAACGTGCTACGATCCAATACACACATATACTTACAGCAACGTTAAAAGCATTTTAAACAGACATCAGTAAGCATCATTCTCACCCCAATTAAATGATGATAAAATGGGCTATGGAAACTCACATTTGCTTAGCTTTCCAAAAGATTACCAACAATAGCTTCACAAACATCTAGCACAAATATAAACAACAATTAAAATAGTGTTACAACGCTACTAAGCCAAAAGCTTAATGCCGGTGTAAACAAAAATTCATATGATCGGACTGGTCTAGGTGTTTTATTTAACCTATAGTGGTAAACCCGAAACCATCACCCCAAATTTAACCCACTCTTAAACAAAGTTCACTCATTAAGTCACAATTTGTTCAAAACTGCAGAATTTTAACGTGAATTAAAACGCGGGGTTGCATCAAAAATCTACCTTACTTGTAACATCAGTAATTTCAGTGTCATGTTATGAACGTACATTTTATTTTGTCATTATTCCACTATTTATTTTTTAGCGTCGAGCGTGTTTACTTTTAAATTCTCATCACATAATTAAATCGCGTAAGCTAAAAATTTTCATTTAACAAATAAAACAAGATAAATATGATTTTATACACTATTTCCTAACATGAATAGTGTTGGTTCGTTTTTTTATAAAAAAATTTGCAAAACATTTTAGAATCATTTATATAATATTTATATGAGTTTTAAATTTATAAATATTATTTTACAAGACAGTTGACCTATTTATACGATAACATTATACAATCGATAAAGAATATTTTGTTTTTTGAAAGTAAAAATTTTCTTTTTTATTTAATTTTATCGGTTACGTAAGGTGTTTAGCGTTTCGCGATAAATGCGTTTAGGAATTTTCAGGAATCACAAAATATAATATTCGCTTCAACAAATACTTATTTTTCTTTATTTTCAATCCGATCAAAGTTTATAAATTCTTTAACCCATATATGTCAAGTGAGGCGCCCATTTAAATGGGAATAGCCACAGAACAGAATCAAATTTGCAAGTTATTACTTTTATTAACAATGACCTACACATCTAAAAAGTTCAAGTAATACAAGTATATTATATAAGATGTTTCAAAGAAATTTTTAGTCTTTTTTTTTTGTTGAAATTTGGCGAACAACAAGGACACCATAGCACACATTTTACCAACTAGCTTATGTACAATTTGAACACAATTAAAACCTAGGATTGTACAAATAGTGATATGGACTAAGGGACCCTTGTTTTGATCCTCTTGTACCCAAAGTGCACCCCCCTTCTCTACCTCTTTGCTTGCTTAAATAGTACTTAGACTAAACTTTTGACATATATACTAGCCTTGTATGATAAGGAAACATGCATACACATTTCCCTTAAAGCAAAGTTCACTTATCTCCTTGTCTCTTTAACTCCCACTCACGGCAAGATTTAAAACAACGAAAACATTTCTAACAAAAATTTTTAACCAAATATACAATAATACCTTAGCAAACATATTCAAGGCATTCTAAAAGGTGCTTCGAAGGTTTACTTAAGGTTTGCATGGGTTATATACAAGAAGAAAAACTAGCATTTTGTGAGAAAAATGGGGTTGCAAGTTTGTTTGTTTTAGGTGTGATCCGAGGCTAGGATTCGAGAGGGATGAGGCGAACTCTTTTGTTTTCCGACTTTGCTTCGTATAGCTTTGTGAGCCCTCTTTTTTATATCTATTTCGATTATTTCGTTTACTTGATTGATTTTCGTAAATATGTATACATGTGATGAAATCGATTGAAACTTGCGGCGTTAGTATATTGTGATATTGATATTAAAGTAGGATTAGAATGAAATTATAAGGTATAATGGATGTATTTTTGATGAGTTTTTGGGTCGAAAACTAGTTTTAACGCATTTTGTATCGGGTCGTTTTGACCAGAAAACAGTACCTATGTTTCGGGGTTCAAGATTTTGAAAAGTTTAATTTTCGTTTATGAAATATAATAAAGCTTTTCTATACGGACGTTTTGATATAAAATGGGACTTCTAACTCCCAATAACGAAGAAACTGGAGCTAGATCGATATATATACACTTTAGTAGAAAATAAGTCATTTTTATAAATATACTAAATCTGACAGCTTTGGTAATTTAATATTTTGAGCACTTTCGGGTCCGTTTCGGCCTTCCGGCGAAACACGAGTTGTTTGGATTGAAGTTTTTACATATATCTCTTTTGGTCAAAGTCGTGAAAATGAGATATAACGGGTCAAAATTGAAAGTCAAACTTCTGTATTTTTTATCTTATAATTGTATATATATATATATATATATATATATATATATATATATATATATATATATATATATTATAGTTTTAGCAGATTCCGTATGGGCATTTTGGCATTTTCTAGTCGGTTTCAGGTATCGCTAAACTAAAAAGTATTCGGATAACGTTCGCATAATTTGCTTTAGAATCTGAGTCGTGAAAATGGTGATTTAGTGGGTCGTTTTGTAGGTCAAACTTAGAAAAATAAATGTTATGTTATTAAAGTCAAACGTAAAAGTTAACAAGGACATTAGTAAACGTTAACGAACTATGAAGGTGATTTCGATTTATAAAATAATATCGAATAATATATTATCGTAAGTAATTACTTTTGAGGCAGTTGGTCGATTCTAAAAATGAAATAGTATATGATTGGATGGAAAATAGTATATATAAAATATACTAAGTGTTAAGGTTTAGAACGCGCAAGTGGATTTCTCATTCAATATAAGTATGTTGCATATTATATATTTATTATATGTTTTCGTCATAATGATGTACGCATCGTTGCTCATATTTTGTACGTATTGTAATCGAGCGACGTAATTATAGGTCGTGATCAAGATCGTTACTGCTTCGTTTGTGATTTATTTGGCTTATTCAATCGTGATCGTTGATCAAGGTGAGTTCATAGTCTCGCATTTCAATCTTTTCAATGTTTTATAAACCCGCGAGGGGAATACATGCTCGTTTACAAACTTGTATATTTTACTACAGTACAATTACCTTTCAATACTTTGTGAGTTCATAGCCCCACCTTTTCCTCTTTTAATGGTTTTCATAAACTGTTTTCGGGGTGAGAATACGTGCTTGTTTTACTACCTAAACTTATTGATTTCTATACGTAAGCGTTACCTGACTATTTTTACTAAAGCTTGATTTGTTTACCACATGATTTGAGATCGTTGAATACCTATATCTGAAACCGTGAATTTTGGACACAAGTGTTTTCAAAATTGTATGCTATCCAGATTATTGCATGAATGCTATTGCCTAAGAGCCACGATTACTGGTGCAAATCCGTTATAATTACGATTACTGGTGCAAATCCATTATAATTACGATTACTGGTGCAAATCCGTTATAATTACGATTACTGGTGCAAATCCGTTATAATTACGATTACTGGTGCAAATCCATTATAATTACGATTACTGGTGCAAATCCGTTATAATTACGAACTCTGGTGCAATTCCCTTATAATTACGAATACAGCTTCGATGTCATGAGCTTAGTGCAATAATAAATGTTTTGGACTTCGGAATACGTACTTAGTCCACCATTACTTAAATCTTGTGGACCACCACTAAACTGTTTGATTACATTAACATTTCTTGATTTATTAAATCACTACTTGGATTTCGGAACTGATACTTTTAAATGCTGTAACGCTACTTTTCTTCTGAAATATTTCTTAAATTATTTCAATACTGCTTTTACTTAAACCTATGAATTCACCAACATTATTGTTGACGTTTTTGCATGTATTTTCTCAGGTTATTGCTTTGCTAAGTGGAGCATTGGGAGCATTCGAGTCGCGCGGATATATTTTTGAACGCTTAATAATTTGAGTACCATTAAATAAACATTTTGACAATGTTTTCTAATACATTACAAGTGAGACCTGTGTAACTCTGACATTTTTATTAAATTGAATGTGACATTTTATTAAACGTCTCTTTTGAGGTCGTTTTCTGTAACCTGTGCGTATGAACTATGAAGTAGCACCCCATAGTGGTATTCCGCTGCGTTGTTGTGATTTTGGGGGTGTTACATTACTGACTTCCATAATTCATACAAAAAATCACCTATGTTCATCTATGGGCATAATTAAACTAACTAATGATTCCCAATAGCCATAAACATGACAAGTTCTTCCATAAGAAAAATCAACTTCAAAACAGTCTCAATTCGGATCTGATTACACACTACAAAGTTTGGACTTAAAAATCATACTTAGACTCCAAATCAGAAGCTCTCCTTTGGGGGATTTCTAATAGACACATAGAACTAAACTCCTGTAGAAGGGCTAATCCTAATTCAAATTTTAACACGAATTAAGTTTAACCAATTACACCCATAAGCTTCTAATTCAACCCTAATCATGTATTAACATGTACAGTATACCATTAATTAAAGAATTTAATGAAATCCTAATTATCCACCATATTGATTATTACATGATTAAAGATTAATAACTAACAAGGATTAATTAAAACTTACCTTAGAGCTTGATTTCTTCCCAAAAGCAAAAACCCTAATTTTTTTCTCTTCTTTTCTCTTTGTTCGACCGGTTATACAAGGGGGAGGGTTTGGGATTTTATTTTGTATTTATAGGCCCCCAATTAGTTATAGATAAGATCTAATTAGAGTTTGTTTCCTTTTAAAACTCCTTTTTATTCTAAAATTCTTTTTTTACTATTCATGTATAAAATTTATTTATTTATTTATTTATTTATTAATTACTTAATTATTTGCTTTACCTTAAGTTTTTATAAAAACTAAGAATATCTCGAATACTGTTGTTTAACCCCCTTTTTTTTTTTTTTGCGTAAACGCTAATTTTCAAGACCTTTATAAAATAATTAAAAAAAAAAAAAAAAAAACTTTTTTTTTCAAATTTTCTTTATTAAACCTAACATTCCAAAAATAGAAATTTTATTTCTCTCATATCCTAACTACTAAAACCTAATCTTATCTTAAATCACTAACACAAAATTACATATACGTATAATTACTTACATAATTAACGCGAAACTGCTTCAATCACCGAAATCATTTCCTTGTCACCAAAGGTGAACGAGATGAATTCCACAAAATCCAACACAAATCCAATCCCAATGAGACGATCACGATACATTGGATTGATTATCCAATCTCACATATCCCACACAAAAACAATATAAAACCGTACTAACTCATATAACACATAACCCATACATTGCAACAGATACATACGTCAACACTAATAGTTTGACTAACCTGCTCAAGTCATGGTTGTCACATATGGGGCATCGATTTTATGGGCCCGTTCCCGTCTTCTCGAGGGAATAAGTACATTTTTGTAGCCGTTGACTATTTGTCTAAATGAGTTGATAGCAACATGCGCTCCCTACTGATGATGCTCGATGTTGTCGTTAAAATGTTAAAATCTCTCTTTGACCAATTTGGGAACTCCTCGTGCTATAATTAGTGATTGCGGTACTCATTTTTGCAATGACCAATTTGCAAAGGTCATGCTCAAGTATGGAGTTACTCACCGTCTTTCTACCGCGTATCATCCACAAACGAGTGGACAAGTGGAGGTTTAAAAATACATGATTTGAAAGTTATTTAGAGAAAAGGGACGCCATAGGTGAAAATCGTGCTTCATGGTCCGATAAGTTAGATGATGCTTTATGGGCCTTCTGTACCGCTTTCAAAACACCCATCGGGTGCACTCCTTATAAGCTTATGTACACGGAAAGGCTTGTCATCTTCCTATCGAGCTTGAACACAAGGCCTATTGGGCCTTAAAGCATTGTAATTTTGACATTAAGACCGCGGGTGATCACCGAAAAGTTCAAATAAATGAATTAAATGAATCCGGGATTAAGCCTACTGAGAACTCTTGAATCTACAGAGAGAAAACGAAGAAGATTCATGACTTCAAGTTTAAGAAACGAGTTCTCAACAGTTCGGTGATCCGAGTTCTTCTCTTCAATTCTCGATTAAAGATTTTCTCGGGCAAGCTCAAAACCCGTTGGACCGGACCGTTCATCGTTGCTCAAGTTTTTCCTTATGGAACCGTCGAGTTATCTCAAATCGACGGACTAAATTTCAAGGTGAACGGTCATAGACTTAAACACTGTTTTAGAGGGGACATACCACCGATGGTTGTCCGGATCTCCAAACTTTCCCTGGACCCACTAAATCCGGGGTCGAGTAAGGCTTTGACTCGGTTAAAAAAACAAGTGCTTCGTGGGTGGCAAAACCATGCGTTGATACACTAGTAGTAGTATTATTAGTTATAATAATTACGAATAAGTCGGTGATGAGAGGAGGCTCGCCTCTTCCTTTCTCGTTTTTCTGATTTGTGTTTTATGTCCAGATTTCCCGGAATTATAAAGACTCTCGATGCTCATGGTTTTGTCAATCGTTCATACGTTATTTCAATCTTAGCATGCTTATAATATGGGGAATCCGATTCCTAGATCTTAATGATTAACGTTTATCTATTAGCATAAATTATTAAACGAGCTTTAGATTTGCGTAGAAGGACCCCTTAATATTTGGATTATGCTTCTGAAATTAGTATGGGGTGACAGTCTCACATTGAGGACAATGTGTAGTTCTAGTATGGGGGGATCTTTTGATTTGATTTTATTTGCATTTGCCTTGTCTTCACGTAACCCCGTTTTTCCACCAAAAATTTATGATTTTATGCCAAAATTAAAAATTTTCAAAAAAAGATTAAGTGTTTAGACACATAGTTTTGTCTTTTTGAGCATAAATTTTTACTTGATCGAGCATGTTGCGCTCTAGCTTGCCCCTTAACTTATATAAATTTAAGCTTTTGCTAGTCTTTCATACAAGAAGCTTTAAAACGCGAATTCTAGCTTAAAAAAAGCCAAGAGTTTGTAAGTTTCCATGATAGACTTTAAATATGCAAAGCTTGTTTTATTAGACTAAGCATTCACGGATCTTTTTAGTAAAGATTTTAAATTTGCGAAGAACGAGAAATGATAGAGTTTTATATAAGTTAGATGCTAAACATAGAGTAGTTGGATCTCTTTAGAGCTCATAGAGGTTAATTGTGGCTTTTTGCTCCCATTAGCTTAATAAACGTTATATAATTGTTTAATAAATAAAGTTGCTTTGGTTTTTGCGATTCTTATTTTAAATCACTTCGTAGAGATTCCTTCTGGTGAAAGTAAGGTACACATCGGGGTTTTGTTAGTGTTGTGGGGAAATAGGCTATCGATTCCTGACGGCTCGCTACCGTTGTCTAGGTAGTTAAAAGACCACAGGACTTGAAATTTGGCTATAATAATAATAGTTATGTAATAAACCGAAGCCGAAATAAGGTCCAACACTCTTGCCGCACTCACAACGATCGTGTAGTCATTTAAAGGGTGGAGGTAATAATAATAATAATAATAAAAACTATGGGCTGATAAAAGTTTACTGTCTCTGGTCGGTTCGCTGCCGATGTGGCAGTCTTCAAAAGAAGGCCCATAGTAAGAATAATAAATCGTGAATTGATAAAAGTTTGATGCATCTTGCCGGCTCACAACCGATGTTGCAGCCTTCAAAAGGTAGAGGATCTCATAGTCAGAATTAAAGAACTCTGGTCAATGGTTCGGCTCGCATTAACGATTATGGCAGTTGTTTAAAGGACCGGGAGGTTTAATAATGTTGCAATAATAATAATAATATAGCTAATTTTGACTCTGGAGTTTTTAAATTAAGCCTCCGTTCTCTAGACTAGCAGTTGAGTTGTTTGGTTGACAACTAAAAAGCGATAACCCTTAAATCATGACGAAATTAGACACCTTAATGTGAACCTTATTCTTCACCATATCGTATCTTTAGAAAAGGATTTCAACTAATTATGGTCTATAATTGGGTTTAACTTTTTTGATATTATGGACTTATATTTATTTGTCAACAATAATAATTTTAAAATCTGTATAAGGTTGTAGGATTATGGGAGAGGATAGTAGCTATGCATTACACAATTTGCATTTAAGAGTAGTTGTTAGCATCTTAACTTGTATTTTCAATAATTTGTTTTTATGCTTTGTTTGGGGCGAGGTGAAAAATTAAGGACGATGAATTTATACTTTGGACATTAGTTTTCTTGTTCGTGATCTAAAAGATATAATTAAATAATTGAATGTCAACATCCCGTCACTTGGAAATATATATATTATATATACTATTATTATATATTATTATATTATATATATTATATATATATATATATATTATAATATTATTATATAAATGGAAAAACGAGCGCGTTCAAAAACTATCTGATTTCTTAATCCCTTAGATCGAGCACTTTCTACTTTTCGAAGGTGATCTTAGTTTAGGGGAATTAGGAATTTTTGGTTTTAAGCGTGCATTTATATCATTGCGTGAGGACACGGCAATGACTTAGTATGGGGGATTTTTGGTATGTGCTTAAATACACATACTTTTTACCTAATAAAAAGAGCTAAAAAGACCAATAATGACAAAAAATACATAAAAAATGCATTGTATCTGTGTATTTTTGTGATTTGTGTCTTGCAGGGTACGGATATCAATAAAGAAGGACACAAAAAACAGGGCAAAGCAATCAAAACCGAGACACGGGGAATGGGGAAAAAGCATGGAAATCAGAGCCGAAGGCATATTTATCTTTAATGGGCCAACCCGTACCCATTTTATTGGGTCGGGTCAGCCCATTAAGATTTATATCTTAGCAATCCTTGAAAACCTTAAAACCCTTAACCCATTTGTCCAAATCCGTAGTCCAAGCCCATGAATCCTAAGTCAACAGCCCAATCCACCCTGGTACAAAGTCCTTGTTTATATACACACAGGGCTCACTAACACGTTAAAAAACACTATTCACCGTCTCCCTCCTTTCCCTCCCTTTTACACAGAGTAATAAATAACCCATGGTAAAACCAATCACCCACGCCCCTCTCATACGCTTCTAGAAGCCTGACATCACCCCATTTAACCACGCTGGCAATCCTAAGCATAATGATTGCTGATGGTGATGGCACATGATCAAAGGAGTTTTAAAATGATGGCTTGGGGATGGTCAAGATTAAGGGCTAGGACTTGAAGCTTTGGAAGCTCCTGGAAGGCTAGAAGGTTCCCCTCCTTACTATAAATAGAGGAGGCTTCACACAGAGATAGATGTCTAGCTTTTTAGTAGTTTAGTAGCTTATTTTGTAATTGATTCGTTCAATAATATGTATATATAATATATAAGCAAACACTCAACCAAAACACCTTTAGCCAAGGATTGGTCAAGAGTTCACACAATAAAATATATAGAAGTGACCGAAGTTTGATTACCGGGTCGTTAGTCCAAAACGAGGGCTTGAATGGAAAATCGAATGACGAATTGATAATCTATGTTTGAATATGACAGGGATATGATTGGGCACTAAACCTAATAAGCAAATGCACACAAAGATAAGGAAGGAAAATAAGCTAGAAAGGCATAAAAAAACATAGAATTGTAAAAGAAAACACTTAAAAATTTTATATAAGAAACAGATACGCTTAAAAATAAGGTTAGACCAAAACCAAATAAGCTAGACTCTAACACTTAAATAAGCAACTCAACAGCTATTAGCTAAATTAGGACAAGAGAACTCAGCATGTACTACAACACAGTACTAACAGTATTAACTAACAGTACTAACTTGGAGTTAGTACTGCTAGCTTTAAGTTAGTACTGCTAGCTCGAAGTTAGTACTGCTCGCTTTGATAAAACACAATGAAACAAGAAATAAGCTAACAAGCTAAAACAGATATTTAACTATCCCTAATAAGCACTCAGGCATAAGAATAAGCAACTAGAGTAAACTAGAATGGTAAATAAGCTAAAAAGCTACAACTGATAAACTCTTAAAATTACTTTTAAAAGGCGAATAAGCTTAGATAAGCCCTACTAAAGACAGTAAACGAAAGTGGGCTTAATCTACTCTAAATAGCTAAGCTAATCTTAAATAAGCAGAAATAATAAGCTAATAAGCAATAATGAACCAACAGTACTAACAGTTTTAACTAACGTAGAACTGGGTTAAGTCTGCTGGCCTTGAGTTAGTGACTGCTAGCTTTTAAAATCCCAAAAAGAGAACCAGTGTACTAACTATGGGTTAGTACTGCTTGTTCCAAAAATCTCTTAAAGTTTTCAAAAGTCATTTTCTTTCAAGCTGATTTGATCCTAATTTGTTAAAAACAGATTATCAAATAACAAAATAAGGCACTTATAAGCAGGTTTTAATCAATAATAAGTGATTGAACTGAACAAACTACCAGTACTAACTAGGAAAATTGCACAAGTCGTTTTTGAACTGAAATCTAAGCAAGATAAGCACTAATCATCATAACAACGCATAAACATAAACAATAAATAAGTACTAATAAGCAGATCTACAGTAAATAAGATAAAGACAAGAAAGAGAGACTTACAACACCCTTGCTCAAACAGGGCTACTTGAGCTTTTACAAGCTGATCTACAAGCTCTAGCTTGTCAAAGACAAGCTAGTAGTGTCCATAAGCCCATCCAAAACTGGCTTATCATCCATAAAATAAGTTGTGGTGTATTTGAGAGTGATTTTTGTGATTTTCTCTTAACTACTTAGCTTTTTCTTTCTTTTAAAAAAACAACTTATAAACAAGCTCTTTTGAAAGCTTTTCAAACACAATTAAGCACTAGTTAGCAATTTAGAACTTCGAATTTGAATATGGGAATTTAACTTAAAACCTCAACACTTCATTAAACTTGGAAATTAGTCAGTTGAAAGAAAGGTACATTACAGATGTAAATGACTTAATTAAAATGACAATTAAACTAAAAATAATCTAAGATCTATTTCTACATGCCTTCAAGGCTTACAAAATGGCTCTATTTATAGCCGAAGTCTTCTCTTCTTGGACTTGCAGCTTGTGTTTCCATTGTGAGAGCTTTCTAGGGTGTTTTTGTTGTGTGAGGGACTTGATAAGAGTAATCTCAGCCATTCAGTCTTCTTGTGCTTCTTTTTGAGTCAATCTAGCCATTGAAATTACTTGAAAATGGTGAAGGATTGCCAACATGGCAATTATTTAAAAGCTGGGGAAGATAGTGGAGGAGGGGGTGATTTCTTACCCAAGGGGATTGTAGCAGGTTGCAGGGCTAAAAGGATGGGACGACACCCGTGAGTTATATCTGGGGTTTTGTTGGGCGGGAAAAATGGTTTTGGGCAAGTTGGCAGTTTTGGCCCCTCATTTCTCCTTTTATATTTTTTATTGCAATTTCGGTGCTCCTTGTAATATATCTTGAGGTTTGGCAATTTTAGTCCCTCAAGTTGTATTTTCTTCATTTGACTTTAGACTTTTTCGGGGTTGACTTTCCTGTTGACTTTTTGACTTTGACTGACTTTGGCTTCGATTTGACTTTGTCTTTGCGATTTCGTGCTTGGTTTTGTTTGTTTTTGGCTTTCTTCTTGTCCTTTTCTTGAATATCCATCCCTGCACAATTCAAATGCCAAACATACAAATACAATGTATTTTTGGTACGTTTTTAGTCATTTAAGTCCGTTTTTGATAGAAAATGGTATGTGTAATTAAAGAACTCTTACAAAAATCCCCCTTACTAAGATAGTTTGTCGTGTCCCACGCAATGTTATGAAGTAAAATTTTGAGAAAACCAGAATCTTAATCCCCCTCGACTAATAACCTCGGAAAGTAGCTAAGTGTTCGTCAAGAGGAACTAAAGAATCAATAGCTTCGACAAGTCCCGTTTTCACCAATTATGTACACTAACTATCCCTAATATTTTTGGATTTTCTTTTTTCTTTTCTTAACTACCTGTTTGACTTCCTTTATTTTATCACTACTGGGATCATAGAATAAGAAGCGTCTATAGAATAATCTACCGATGTCCTGACGAATAAATTCATCGTCCCCGATTTTTCACTAGTCCCAAGCTAAGCGTAAAAACGAAATCACCGTTAAGTACAAGTAAAGATGCTAACACTACCTATAACTATGACTTGTCAACTTTTCGCCCCCGATAATTATTCATTTAGAGTGATTGTGCTTAATTTTAAGTTAAATTTAGATCGACAATTTTAGAAAGTAGTATAGCTTATGTGCATAACGATATTTTTGAAGAAACCTGGGGAAAAGAGTACTAGAATCACACCACCAGTATATTCTCGTAGATCTCCTGCCGAGTTCGACCTTAGGTTATCAGGTTGGATCCCCACAGGAGATGTTCGCAATTTTAATAGCGGGATTCCTTCTACCCTTTTAGGCGCCGAATTTCTTAGATTTACAGCTAAATAAACAATACTTTACTCAAAGCACACGCGTACATTAAAATTTAATGATCTCATTGGTTAGACTATTCCATGTAGCGACCTTTTTTTTCTCGAAACGTCCCCAGCTCATCAGCATAAGTGCCCTGGTTTTTAACACCCCTACGGAGTGAAATACTTAATCGGAAATAATCTACCGACGGCAACAACGATACTTTTGAAGTCTTTAAGAAAGGTTATTCTTAGTTCAAAATTATACTTGAGTTTAGAAAAAGAAATCTTAACCATTAAATTTTCATTTATTGCTATATACATACTATAATACCGTCATCATTTACATGACTACAACATCGGCCACGCCTCCGACAAGATGTAGTGACTTAGTCTGACGACGGTTTCTTATTGATAACACCTACAGATTTATTATCTCACTATGGGCCTTGTTTTGAAGACTGCAACATCGGTTGTGAGCCGGCAAGATGCAGTAAACCTTTATCAGCCCACAGTTTATATTATTTATTTATTTATTTATTTTTACAACATATTTTCCGTAAATAGAGAAAATTTTCTTTTAGAAACTCAAGTATAAAGCTGAACTAAGATGAATATTTTCGTTTCCGAAAGAGCTTCTTTTTAGAAAATGTCGGTTTAAAGTTAAAGCAAAATTAAGCACGTTTATTAGTCAGGTTAAGAGCTTCTGGGAGAAAAAGCGACAAGTTACACTTATAAGCTTTTAAGATTTCCAAATAATCCTTGTTTAGCATCCTACTTGTAAATAACGCTATCATTTTTCGTTCTTCGCAAATTTAAAATTCCTAATAAAAGGATCCGCGAATGCTTAGCCTAATAAACTTTCGTTTATTAATTGGTTAAGGAACAAAGCTAGGGCTCAACACGCCCGATCGAGTCAAAATTTATTCTCATTCTACCCATTGGGACAGTCAAAACTGTGACAAAACACGGGTAATGGAAGATGTAAGCCTCCTCACATAAAAACACTTATTCATTACTACTACTATTGATAAGCATGGGGTGCCTCCTACGAAGCGCTTGTTTAAGGTCGCTACGCTTGACCCGATCCCTGAATTCAGTTGTCCTTGGGGAAGGTTTGGAGATCCGGGACAACCTCGGTTGGTATGTCCCCTCCAAAATAGTGTTTCAACCGATGAC
>BQNB010013351.1:0-74772 GCA_026074375.1 Tanacetum coccineum | reverse complement strand
TTTACATATACGACCCGAGGATTCGCGGTTATTGCAATGGCAAGCATTCATGAAGCTAAAGAAGCCATTAGAATGTTTGATGGATATGTAAGTGCTTTATTCTTCTGTGACTTTATTTTCAACATCAAAAATTGACTAATGTTTCTCATTCAGTATCATGTAAGTTTTTTTTTTTTTTGACAAAAAATTAATGTTGATCTTTATAACCCTTCATTTCTTTATTTATGAATGCTATGTATTCTGAGTGGTTGGTGCTTTTTAGATATATAATTCTTGGACTTCGGATATGCTTATAACCATATGTGTTAGTTAGAAGTTATAAATTTGTAGTATAGTTTTTGATATAGGATACTCAAGACTCTAAATTATATTGCATATGTAAACTTGAAGAATCAATATAAATGCATAGGTGCCTGTTATTATTATTAGTATTTACCATATACTGATATGCTAAGATGTGCCACTGTTTTCAGGTGCGAAATGTAGCGGGTGAAGGGTCACTTGAGTGCAGATTGTTACACTCTAATAGATCACGATGAATACAGGGATCGGAGGCTTGATGTCGATAATGTTTTATGAGGTTTGTTTATTATGACTTTGAATTTGTTTTTCAGTTTTTTTTAAGTATTTGGCAAATGTATTTTATTAGATAATAGACAAATATATTTAACTAATGTTACAATAATAGACAAATATATTTAACTAATGTTACGTGTTTTCATTGGTGGCATAATGTGCGGGTCTGGCATACTTGGTAACGGGTCAAAATGACCCACGATAGCTTTTTGTCAATGAAAATTCTTCAACCTACTAACAAGACACCCAAATGTAAGGTTTTCTTTGTTTTAATTTTAGTGACTGATTTCTACACCTAATTGTTTAGCTATATTATCATGGCAAATGTTTATCATGCCTAAGTACTTTATTAACCTGTATAATTAGTAGTATAATTTAAACACTAATTGACAGGAGTAGGCATATCAAACTTGCGGCCTTTTTAAAACAACATGTAATCTAATAGGTTAATTGGTTTTATTCCCCATAATTCTAATTACAATCAATGCAACATACAAATACAATGTGTCTAGGATTTTGAAAATCTCATAAGCACACATTTTTTGGTTTGATAGCTTATTACATTTTTAAAATTCATAACACAAATGCCACAAACATACCAGGGTTTTGGAGAAACGGCTACACTTTCAGAGAAAATAGAGAATTAGCTGGAAAGTGTGCTTGATGTGTACGGGCAACGGGTCCAAGTCTTTGTGTAGAGTCAATATAACATTAAGGTATAAATCCTATCATAATGTATCATGATTTTATCCCAAACAACTGTAGTTCAACTTTCAATGGCACTTAGTACTAGATTTTTTATTATTTCAGACCTAATTAAGAGTTATGTTATGTGATAAAGAGTCTTTTAGCTCTTAAAGATTGAATTCTTGGTGTTTGATTGTTACAGTACATTCAAAATGTTCGGTAAGTATCTTCTCAGGTTAACAGTGTAACAGTGTAATAAATCAGGTTGGAATACTCTTTAAAACTAATTAGGCAAGGTAAAATGGGTGGGTTGGGAGGTGTGTTATGTGAGTAATTGACCCATTAAAATTAAGCATTGCAAAAATATTATCGGTCCCTTTGCCCCAACGAATGGGTATGTGCACTTTTGCCCACTATTAAAAGAAAAATAAAGGTAACCAAAACGGCAAGGACAAAGTAATATGCATTTGTTATAAACATAAGGGATTTATAGTGTTTTATCCTCAGAGTTGATAGTTAACGTTCTTTGTATTATCTGTATCAGTATCAGGTAGATAAATGGAACTCTTCTATATTCCTAATTCTTTCCTTTTCATGACTTTGATAGTCCTATTAAGATCAGGAAACGACGAACGGAGGGATTTCGCATGCTGTTGTAACAGGTTGAAGTAACATCACAAGAAGAGATATGGCGTCAGATGGCGTCTTCCTGTTGCGTGGGTCAGTGTGAAGGGCGTCTGGAAGCACAACTATAAATCAATCAAGGTCTGTTATGTAATGCAGGTTATATATTTTTGTTATCTACTGTGTTAGTTTTATGTGTACTTTTGACTTTGTGTAAATAAGAATTCTATGATATTATATCATATTAAAGTCTTTAGTTAGTACTATAGTGTCAAAACGTAGTGTTTGTGTTTGCATATAACTTAGTTAAAATGTATTGACTTCATAATCTAGCAATCCAAATATGTACTGCACCACAAGAGGTTTAAAAGGCCGAGTGTTTTTGCATTTTCTTGATTACTGGTGTTGGGATGGTTTATGTGTTCAGTTACTTTATAAAATGTTGAGCAACGTATTCTGATTTACTCGCCGGTGTTTACGAAATAGTCCCTCTGGTATTTACGAAATACTCCCTCACACTATGGGTTAAATTACGAAAACTACCCTCATTTTAAAAAAAATTACAAAGTATCCTCTCCGACGAGTCAACCCCCGCGCTCCGCCGTGGAGCGCGGGTTACAAACCTCGTTATATTAAAGAGGCATTGCATTTATTAAAGTGCATTGAAAATCAAATACTGCTATTTAATATCAATGTTATAAGTACAAAAACATTGTATGTTGGTGCATTTGATAAAGTTAAAGAAAAAAATAAGCCATCATTTTCATCATCGGTATGAAGTTAAAATGTTTAAATTTATGGTTACAAATGTAAATTTAACTTCCAAAAGATCTTTATCATTTTCAAAACGTTCAACCATTGATGCTTTTTTTTATTTGGAGCTTTTTATTTAGTATTAACAGCTCCAAACTTTTTTAACCAAACAAAACTTTTTATAAAAAAAGAGTTTTTTTTTTCAAAACAAATAGCTAATAGCTCTTCTGTCCTCAGCAATGTTAGTGATTTAAATAGGTATATTGGCTATTTACTAACATGCAAAAACTGTAGGAAACTGTTACACTTTTATTTAAAAACTAGATTAAATAAATAAAATTAACAGTAAATAAATAATAGAAAAATAAATAATAGAAAAATAAATACAGACAAACAATTATAAACGATAATTCTATAAAAACATTTAATAACAAAATAGACATTATAGTTACCTGCAATATGTGCTCAAGAGTAGAGGCGCGGTTTGGCACGCTTAACAATAAAGTGTGAGTTAGTGTTTGTTCAGGCTTCCCTTAACAGTTTCGTCGTCTGTTTACCAAGGTAAAATAGCTGAAACAGTTAGTTGTACTGCCGGACCTGATACACCATGCCTGAAAAGTTCCGGAAAATCTTGGTGTTTGTGATCGATGGATGGATGGAATTTGGTAGCTGGAGAGCTCTTTCTTTTTGGACCTTAACACTGAATTGATTTCAGGTTTAAATTTATTGCCAATTCATGTACTTGGCCACCTAGATAGAATATTTGCTCCAATATTAAACTGGACATGGCAACTTGTATTTTTATTCCTAAAAAACCGATTTGCATATAATTATATACACATAATCTTTTATGTTAAGGAACTTCTTTCATAAAGTCTATATCTATTCCTCTAAATAGTTATAAACAGAATAATTCTGGAAAAAGAATCCCAAATTTTGTGTTTCTCGTGCCTCACTGAGACGCGATATCTCATTCATATTAACACCATTTTGCAAAACCATTTTTAAAAATACCCCACTGAATTGAGGATTCGAGTAAGTCAAAAAAAACACAAATTTTGGGAAAAGTTATGCGGTTAGTCCTGCATAGGATTAGTAAGGTGTGACCTCTTGAAAACTTCCCTTGTGAGAATGCACTTAGTCTCCTCCTAGATCTGAGTAGACGCGATGTCCTTGAACTCAGCCTCTGTTTACGTAGACGACAATACACACTCACACACGACTCTCCCTGACCTTGTCAAGTCCTCATAGTCGTGCCCGTTATGGTCATGAGCACTAGCCTGGTTCTGCAAGAGCTCTTAGGAATTGCGCCCCCTACAATTCCCTTCGAAGCGACCCTACTTCTCTCTCACATAGGTGATTTCATCCTGAATCATTAAAAACATATGTTTTGCGATTTCATCTTGAATCATTATGCTTTGTGATTTCATCCTGAATCATTAAAGCCATATGTTTAACCTCTCAACAAGTCACATTTGTTATAGGAATGGACTAGGATGTTACAATTTTAAGTAACACCCCATATTGACGTGACTTCCCCCACATTTCTATGATTAGGTTGTCCTATTGAACCCAGATCTTGGGATCTCCAGTCAACTGGGTTAGGTTTTCCTTCATAGAAACTCATTCCTTTAAGGGCTTTAGTCACATTCCTTTAGACGACTCTCTAACTAACTCTCTGCTTAAGCCTTTCGTAAGCGGATCCGCGATGTTATCCATTGACTTTACGTAGTCAATCGTGATAACTCTATTTGAGAGTAGTTGTCGCACCAATCACCGTCTATGATGAATATGTCTCGACTTACCGTTTTACATTGTGATATGAGCTCTGTCAAAATTCAATTGACTATCACACTTTATAAACATGGTCGTTACCGGTTTACGCCATCTTGGTATGTCCTTTACGAGTTAACGTAAATATCCCGCATATTCTATAAATTTATCTCAAATGATAAATTCATATTCCATCATCGATTTAGCTATAAACGTCTGTTTGAAATACTTTCAAGATTTCTAAGACATAGCCTCCCACTTGGCGTAAGTAATCGCTCTAGTGGACCTAGATTCTTTTAAGTAAGAATTCAAATTTGCATTACTCTATCATTTGATAGCAGTCGGATATCTTTCATAATGCAATTTCAAAGTATCATAGTACTCGTGTAATACTATTCAAATGACCATTACTTGAATTAATGGTATACTTGACCTGGTTATAAATTCAGGTCACATACACGTCATTATACACATAAGATGCCCAATATTCTTTGAGTATTCAAAATGGGCAACACATTTACCTCTATTTTAAATAGAATTAAAAAGATGTCATTGAATTCTAGCTAGGCCAGAATCCCCCGCATTAAACCTCGCAAGAATATTGTCCTTATAATATTTTTGACTTCAAAACAAATTCATATTGGTTCATATTCCAAGAACCATATCCAACAAGGCAACAATGAAGTTTATGTCGAATCTTGACTCCAACGTGTCTTATCTTGTTATCACTTCTCGTGATAATTAATTATACCATCTATGTATAAACACAAAATACATATATACTATCGATCGCAAATACATCCATTAATTTCAAATCCACATTCTTACATGATATGGTGAAAATTGATGTCCTTGTTTGGGAGCTTTCCTTATTCAAATAATGACTTAACAAGCCTATAAAATTTTGCTCTCTAGTCTAGGAGCCATGAAACCCTCAGGTTGGTTCATGTATAGTATTTTTTTCAAAATCCCCATCTAGAAATGTCATTTTCACATTCATTTGATGAACTTCCTAATTTCTTAATGTGCCAATAGCAAGTATCATCTAAATTGGTGTTATTCGCGTAGAATAAGTATCAAAGCAGTATAGACCTTCTTGTTGTCTAAATCCTTTGATTGCCAATCTTTCTTTGTACTTGTCAATGGTGCCATCGGCTTTCATCTTCTTATTGAAGATCTATTAATAGCCTAGTGGTTTACAACCCAAAAGTAAATCCACGAGCTCCCAAGTATTTTATTGTAAAATAGAATCTATTTCACTTTTAGTGGCTTCTTTCAATTGAGCCATTCAGAGGAAGTTACCGCTTCTCGATAAGAAGTATGATCATTTTCTACCATAAAAGAAACAAAATTGGCTCAAAACGATTTCTCGATTCTTGCCCTTTTGCTTCTTCCAGGTTAAACCTCTTCTTCCTTGGGTTGATCTTGTCTCTCATCTTGGAGATCATTATCATATCATTGTCTCTGATCTTGGACAACTTCATCATCTATTCTCGATGATCTTCCAATTTCCTTCGTTAACAAGAAAATATATTTTTGAAAGAGGAATCACTTCTTTATTCCATCATCGCATCTTTGTGTATATCAACATATACAAAGAAACCATAAGCACTCCTGTTATGAGCATATACTAAGAATATGCAATTCATAGTTTCAGGTCAAATCTCTTGAACCTTGGGGTTCAATACAAATATGTTGGCTACATATCCCCCACATTTGTAAATACTTATAAGATAGTTTTCTTCTCATCCATAATTAATAAGAACTATCTTATTTTATTTACAATGGATCTTATCGAAAAGATAAGTAGCCGATATAATCGCTTTCCCCCACATGCCATGGCTTAAACCAGGACTTAAGAACATGGCATTAACCATATCTTCTAAGGCACGGTTCTTTCCTTTCAACAATAGAATTGTTGGAGTATCAAGAGAAATAAATTTGTGTCTTATTCTAAGTTTAGCACATAAATTTAGAAATGGAGACACACATTCACCTCCGATATGACTTCGAACCATCTTTTTCCGATAATAAGTCGATTCTCAACTTATTTATATAGAACAATCTTGTCTATATCCTTACTCTCAAGTAAGTTTAAATAGCAATATTTTGTACCACCATCAACAAATATGACGAAGTACTCGCTATTCGCTACCTTAGTAGGCATCAAATCCAAATCACATAAAACCATGTGAATCATATCAAGGGTTTGGTTATTTTTCGTTCAACCGAGAGAAAAGACAATCTTGTCAAAATGGCTTCAACACAAGTTTTAATTTTGTATTTCGTGTCAATACAAAAGGTGGGTATCCAATTTAGTTTAATTAAACAACATATTGAGTTAAAATTTAAAACATGTCCGAGTCAGCCATGCCATACATTTAAAGAATCAAATAAGCTGAATTTATACTCAGTTTACTAAAATTCCATTAAAAATACATTCAGCTTAAACATTTTTAAAGGAGTAACCCGTACGCACTCAAATTATGTTATTCGTTAACTCAATTTTTTTATTTGATTCAAACACAAGATAAAAGCCAAAATTCATTAAGCAACCATCCGGACACAACATTCCTACGAATCTCCGGCACGTACAGCACGTTGGTTAACTTAGACTCTTTTCCTTATGTGAATCACATCTCTTTTACCCTTGATATTAGCAGTTGGAGAGTTGCACAAATTCGTTCTCTCCATTCTCAACTGCATTGAAAGAGTTAGTCAATCTCTTATCACCATATGCATGACATGATACCGAAGTGCTAATCCACCATTATCTAAGGTCGGGTTCCCTCATGACTTCAGTTTTCATGTCATTCAAACCATATAACGCATAGTTATGGCACATAAGGTTTCTGAATGCTTCAAAGCATCTATCATACACGTAACTCGAGTATCGGTCTCCCTTTTAACAAGTTGAGAAGCAGATCCTTTGGTGTCACTCGTGACATTCCAAATATATATTATTAATACGAGGTCCCATTATTAATTTGAAACTAATTGTGGTACTATTAACAACGTGCTTAATCACATAGCTCTTAACAAAAAACCGATTTTAATCGACTTTTGTTTAAAACGCTAATGTTTTGTAAGATCCGTTATACAAAGCCACTTTAAAAGAAGTCTTTCGACTAAACAATTAACAATATCGCCTATTACATAATGTTTTAAAAAACACATATGTGATATGATGTTGTCAATTTTCATTAAGAAGATCTTAATAGATCTGTTTCACATGATCTATTGCTATAATAAAACTCAACAAGGTTTCAATAGATCTACTCTTCTAAAGAAACTCAACAAGGTTTCTATAGATATACTTTTAAATTCCATAATATCTCAAGAATTATATTTAGTTTATAATTAAACTCGACCCGGTTTAAAATAAACTAGACAAGTCAAACAAAGACTTTCACTAATTTAGTAAAAATGATGTATATAATCTGTTATTTAATAACAACTTGTATAATTCTCAATATCTTGATTCAAAGAAATAATATAACAACTTGTATTTTATGAGATATGTATCAAAGAAACTCCGCTTGGTTTCAATGAATCTAAATTCGTCATGATTTGCAACCATGTTAGTAACTAGCGCACCAATTACATTTACAAGATTTACTAGGGTTACACTTGTCTTACCATTAGTAAAGTTGTCAATATTTAAACACAAAACAGTTAAGAAACTGTTAAAATAATTTGGTATCTAATAAACTCGACTTGGATTATATAAACTTGTACCAAATCTCATTCAAAGAAACTCAATCTTGTTTTCAATAATCTCGTTTTCAATAATCTCGTTTAAACAATAATATAGGTAATAAAAAAAAATATATCCGTTTAAGGTATTCTACTTGATGCTAATTGGAATTTTAGGTACCCAATTTTATTTTTTTCAATTTAAGGTATCCAAGCTATTTTTTTGCGCAACGTAAGGTTTTTTTGGCTTTTCGAAAGATGTTATCGGTCATTTTTTTAGATGAATCGATTAATTAATGTGATATATTGTTATAATTGAACATTTAAAAGTCATTACGGCTATCATGTTTTTTATGCCATTTCAATATCTCATGTAGCAGGTTAAACGGATGTGGTTTGACCTTTTTTTTTATCATAAGATAATTCTTCCTAAGTTGAAAATGGAGATGTCATGTAACTCTTTGCTTGTATGATACCTGGATCTGTAATAAGCTTCTCCGTATGTATTACAAACTGAAAATAGCTCATATATTGAGAATCTGAATTAGTGTCAAATATCGTAATGTTGATTTTTGGAAGTACACGACCTAAAGCAGATGTCCTTATTAATACAATCAACCTTTTCATAAATCCGAAACCAATAAACTACTGGTAACAATGTTGAAATCAATTTGATGTCTGAAAAGGTCAAGATCAAAAAGTTTGTTTTGTTACATCAGAGGCAAAGATTTACACAGATACATAAGTAGTGTTATAATGATATCAGATTTATTACAGCTATTAATTGAATTTACTCTTCTGCAAATTTAGGTTAACTAATCCGAGTCACCAACATGGTGAGACCGTAATAATATTAAAAACCTCTATACATATGCTTTGATACGCCAACGTCACTTCTCACAAGATTCTTGTTTTTCAGATCTTCATTTTTTTGTTTGTTTTAAGATGGATGTCAATGAGGAAGCTACATTTACTGTCATCTCTAACGTAATGAACGTTGCCTTTCATGATACCGAGAAGTTTCCTAGAAAGATTTAAAGCAAGTCCTTCTTGGGTACCCCATTGTTTTCTTTCTTCATACATGTCCCCGATGATAGCCGCAGGTAACCCTGCACCGGGATGACTCATTCTACAAAACAATTTCGACCCAGTTACTAATGAATTGTCGGTTTAGGTAGTTTGCATCTCAAACGGGTCAATCCAAATATAAGGTAAAGTGCATTTATTTTGAATACATACCTCCTAAATCGTTTTAATTTAAAATGTGCTGGATGACAAAAAGAGTATTTGTTTTTTCAAATATAAGCCGTACCTGAAGTGTAGATGAATGAATTCATGTCCATCCTGTATCATTCGGAGTCCAGGGGACACTTTGATTTCGACCCACCCATCTGGTGAAGGTGCATGGTTCACAATGCTGAGCAAGAAATCAGATAAGACTATCTGAAGCCTAATCTGATCACCCACAAGAGCGAGTGTTTTGATTTGATCAGGTATTTCATGAACCAACGGTATATTCTTTTCCTTCAGCAGGATCATGACTTGGCTCACAATTGCGTCTAAAAGATTCTCCATGACAAAATGGTCCAAGTTGAGCTCCACGTTGCTGGTAAATAAGAATAAAAACTTTCATAAACCAAGAATGTTAGAACATAGTCTAATGCAATAACTGAAACCCGAGAAAAGAACTCACCCCTCTTCGATGCTTTTTACATCCATGTTCTCGATAATTGAAGCAATTTGTCTTTCACAAGCATCACTCGTTTCAAGATACTGTTTCTGATCATCTGAAAGAGCTGAATTTTCAAGAAGTTTGTGAGTAAAACGAAGCCCATTTAGCGGGTTCTTTATTTCTTGCCTAACATACACTAGATCATTACATTTCAATGTAGCCCCATCTCTTTTCCTATCGTTTAAAGACAACCGTGCACTAGTCTGCAGAAAACAGAAACACCCAACTATTTTTCCACCTTCACCGACTCTCTTGTTTGCCGTCAAGTGAGCCTGAACAAGATTCCCATCTTTACCAAAAAAACCGAAAGGTATATCCGTAGCATCATGACCGTTAATTGCTCCATATAACAAAATCATAAAGTTTGTTACGGTGTCTTCATCTTTAAGTTGACATAAACCTCCAAAAATATCACCCGGTAGTACCTTCCCAAGAACTTCATGTTTCATATGACCTGTAAGCGTTTCCATGGCTGCGTTCCATTCAGAACAACAAGCGTTTTCATCGGAAGCAAATAAAGGTGGAATTAATGGATTAAGACTTTGAATAATCGTGTTATAGTCTCCTTCCATACGGATAAATTTATCCATGACTATTTTCTCGGTTGTGACATCTTGACCCACAAAGCAGACACCAATCACATTGCTCATGTAGTCTCTGCTTGTGCACGTATTAGCCACGATATATAGAATGGTGTTTTTTTGCTGCTGCATACCAACCTTTTGTAGTTTCAGTTCGACATTTTTTTTCTCTTCACCTGTATCGATAAAGAAATGTGAATACTTATACAACAAGCAAGAGAAAAAAAAATTTGACTCTTCAGGTCAAACAGGTTCTAGCAAAACCAATATATATTGTCATACTGCAAAAGATGTACTCCGTACCTTGCAAGGCTCTGTTGACAAGATCTTCAACGACTGCACGTGACGTTTCATGAACAACTTCATCAATCAAAGACTTTCCCATAGCTTCACTCGCTATTACACCAGTCAGCTCTGCAATTTTTCCATTCCACCCATTAATCAAACCAGATGCATCGACACCAAAGATGGGAACAGATGCGGTTTCAATCAATCTCACCATTTCACATGCAACCGAACCAATTTCATCCATTTCCTTAGCCCCACTCTCAGTTTGTTGACCATATTTCATCATTTTACCACCGCCATTATCTTCATCATCTTGAGCTGATGTTCTCATTATTAACTGTAAAGAATGAATCACATTTATTTCTGAAACCTCCCACGGAAAACTTCTATTTTTCACTACTTCAAGAAACGCCTTAAAAGAAGTACGTGGATGCATTTTTTCACCATCGTCTTCATCTTGAGGATGATGTTTAGCCCCTGCCCATTTTATTTCGTTTTCCGTATGTGATCTGAACCAAAACAAGAAATCTTTAGAAGTAATCCTTGCAGCAGCCATACCACAAACAGCATCACCAAGCGACAAAGCATCAGGATAACCAGCACTCGATAAACTTTCTGTACTAAATCCTGTTGAGTCCTTATGTTCACTACATAACCAGTTAGCTATATCTATAACTTGTGATTCAGTTGGAGTTACACCAAGTAAAAAAACTTTTCCATCATAGTATAAAGCTGCTCCATCACACTTGACTAAATCCATTATACTTGGAGATTGAGTTATGATACTAAAAGGGTCATCTCGCAGGTGCATGTCACATAAAGTGGTCTGCATACGGAGTATCCTTTTTTCCGCCTTTTGTTCTGCTAACTGAAGCTCCATATAAAGCTGCAAACCCATCGACTGCATTAGAAATTCACACGCGTAACGAAGTGGGAATGGGATATAACGTGGTGTAGTGTGATGGCAAGCCAGTAAACCCCATAGCTTCATGGAATCATTGTTGTTTATTAGAATTGCCATTACTAAGGATGCAACAGAACTCATGTTAGCCATGTAAACTGCGTGGCAACCATGAGGTGCTCGAAGAGTAGAGTTGACCAAACAAGGAGGCCTGCTTTACACTCTTCACTTCTAAGCACGGGTACTGGATTCGTGCGTGACAAATCGACAATTATCATACAGGTTCTGTTTTTAAACAAGAACCTAGCAGCTTGCTGTGGGATGTCTGTCTGCAGGATAGTTGCAGACCACTAAATATGGTTCTAAATCAGGGACCGTCTAATTTCTGAACAACTTCACCGTGTTGATATCATGGAACTTCAAACCATCACTCTTTCATCCCCAGTAAGCTTCTGACATCCTGTTTCCTCAAAAAACGTTCATAACGTAGCCCGATATCCCCACAGGAAGAGACTGCAGCCTAGAAATCGCTCTAACAACGAGCTTCTGTGACTGAACCGCACCAGCAAATAACAATGTGGGGTCACTAGAGTTAGCTGGCTCTAAATCAATCACAACGCCCACATCAATCCTATGAAGAATCGCGTAAAAGGGTTTACGGGTAGTCCTAGAATGAACCCAAATAGGGTTTAACAAACTAATCTCTCTAGAAGCTACAGCTCTTTCTAAAGAAGCCCTAGAACTAGACGTAAAAAGGGTTCTTGCATCAACTCCTAGCAGACTCTTTTTCGCCTCATTCGGCCCATCATGATTCTCATGATCTTTACCAACATTCAAACTCAACATACTAAAACAATTCTCACTAAAGCTTATAATCCTAAAAGTAGGTTCATGAACAGCAATCATACAACCAAAAGGCTGAACAAAACCACCCCTTTGAATTGTAGACAAATAAGCAGTCATTTCTTGCTCAGCAACAGCTTTTGGTGCATGAGTAAGCAAATTTGAGTAGTTGAAAGACTTACCAGATCCAACAGACTGTTCATACTCACTTAAAAGCCTAGCATCAGCACTATACTGAGCTAAACTTTGGTTCTTATTACTTTATTAAAAAACAAGCTGCTGGGTTTTCATGGGTTACCTTCCACCTGGATGAGGGAATGGGTGAAGGTTGCCAACCAAAATTTATTATTATTGTTGTTTTATAGTTGGGCTTCTTCTTGTTTTCAACAACCTTTTGATTACCTGCTCCCCCATTTTTTTAATACCTATTTCTAAACACTTTCTTTTTGGCTAAAAGTTTTTCTTGGGTTTATATTCTTGAAAAGTGGGTTGTTTTACAAGAAGAGTTTGTTTTCAAAGTAGTTCTGTCAGGTGCAAAAGGTTCTGTGTTTTGAAGGGTCCATTTTTTTTTAAAAACTTATTAACTTCAACCGTTTTATTTTGGTTTGTTCAAGTAGTTGAAGGTGCACAAGTCTGTGTTTGAAGTCCCTACATATTAACTTCACTTTTTATTTTGGAACGGCAATTTGTGGCTACATGGCCCCTAGCCCAGAAGGCGTAGCAAGCCCACACAACCAGGTTGGGTCCAGCCCAGAAGGCAATGGCACCCTTCCCTTTACACACGCGGGAGGAAACCCCTATCGCCCTAGACAAGACTCGAACATGAGACCTTGCATAGGAGAGTAAAATCTCCATACCATTGGACCAAATGCCCGTTGGTACATATTAACTTCACTTGCCACTATAATATAAACTAATTATAAGTATGGGTTTAGCTTAAAAAAAACAAAGAGTTAATATTGGAACTTTATAAAATGTTGTGGACCATTAAAAGATTCCAAGATAAAATAAAAGGGTGAGAGAATCATATATACATCCATGTGTCACTATATCAATCTCATCTTCAAATGTGTTAGTCGGGTCGGGTTGAGTCGAGTTTGTTAGATGATATATTGTGCTAGGTTCATCGGTTCGTTTATGAGTTTAGGTCGATTAAGGTTTCTATAAAATTTATCGTTATAAATAGTTATCAATAAAGACATAAACACAATAATTCAGAGTTAGAGTCAAGTCAAGTTAGCTAGGAGCAGAAATACAAAAGTGAATTTATTAATGAAAAAAAAGTTTGTGGTTTGGAGTAGACATTGGAAAGAGACAGTTGTTTTGGTGTCAATCTATGTATGTTTCTATCTATATGAAATAAAGCTTTATCATGTTCAAAAAAAAATAAAAAATTATATGAAATAGTATGAAATTAAGTTTGGAATGTGATGGTGAGGATGATGTCAGATTTAATGTTGCCACACATGTGGTTGCTATATTTTCCACACATTTTAGTCTTTGTTTTTGAGGAGTTCGATGTATGGCTACATGTGAACCGACGAATACGAATGGAGTTTTGTTCATGTTTGTTTGTTTAATTTTAACTGAACAAATAAACAGACACAATTATTTAAATGGACGAATTTTCTTTTCCATGTTCGTTTATTAATAATATAAAATTGTTCATGTTCATTCATGACACTAAACGAACATAAACAAACGAGCATAATTGAACGTAGAAAAATTAACATAAAATTTATCAAAATATACATAATAATGTGTTTTAAAAGTTTTGTTTTGCTTAAGTAAACCAATTTTAAAAGTATAAACTAAAAAGATACGATAAACGAACGCGTAATCGGACGTTCACGAACATAAATGAACGAACAATACTTTTGTTCATGTTCGTTCATTTAACTAACCTAACGTAATATATTGTTACGTCCGTTCAATTAATAAATAAACGGACATAAACAAACTTTTTACCGAATGACTCATTAAATGTTCACTGAACGATCAGTTCGTGTATGACCCTAGTTAGTTGTGCGTTCCATTTTTTGTTGTTGGTACTATTTGTTTATGAGTTTGTATACAGAGGAAAATTATTGCTTCAGATTCATATAAAAAGTGTAAATGTGGATCCTATGGTTTGAATGGGTTACAGGAAACTCATGTTTTGAACCTTTTTCAGTAGCTTTTTTTTTTTGAAAATTTACACAGCACTTTGTAAAACTTTCGCGACAAACGTACTCATTTTTCATCCGTAGATTCAACAGTAAGTCGGGCACATTCAACATTCTTGTTTTCGCCAGTCTTATAAATTGCGAATAACCAAAGTGAAAACCGTCCAAAGAATAGAACTTAAAAGAAAAGTGTATATTCTGTTACAAGGAGAATATAATTTACATAGGTTACACAAAAAAAAGAGAATAAAAGATGCAAAAGAGAAAGTGAAAAACATGGATATGTGGACATTTTCAGTATTCTTTGTAGATCATGGTATCTATAAATTCTGTTTAAAAGATGATGTGTATCAGCTACTAAGATGGCTTAATGGTCAGACATTTCTTGCGTAAGATCACGCGTTGATATCTTACTAGGTGCATATCTCAAGTGGTCAAGTGGGTGAGGATCGGTCAAGTAGATACTGCGCTTACATCTGAGTCAAAGACTCGCCCTCCCGGAAAAATCTAAACAGAACAAACCTCATTCATTTAACCGTCTAAAATATTATGAGTATGTTGCAGCAACCAATTTGATGGTTTGAAACATATTCTACTTGGATTATAAGTGTGAACAATTGACATGAACATGCAACATATCCTCACTTCAACTCCTGATTTGGGTTCAACCTAAAATGATATTTAGATGATTCTTGGATAACAGATCTGATATAACTGCATGCGGATAATTAGACATAGGGGTGTAAACGAACTGAACGTTTGTGTTCGGTAAAATATTTGTTTATGTTCATTTATTTATTAAATGAACGAACATGAATAACATTTTACATTCGTTTGATTAAATGAACGAACATGAACATAAGTCTTGTCCGTTCATTTATGTTCGTGAACGTCCGATTATTCGTTTGTTTATGATCATATATCTGTTTATGTTCGTCTATCATATATTTTTATTATATAGTTTTAAAGTTGTTTTACTTAAAAAATAACACTTATAAAACACAATATTGTGTATATTTTTTAAAATTTTATGTTTATTTATGTTTGTTCGTTTATGTTCGTTTAGTATCTTAATGAACAAACATAAACGAACATGAACAACCTTATTTCGTGCTCGTCCAGTTCGTTTACAGCTCTAATTAGACATTAGTAAGGTCTTTGAGTGTAAAGATGATGACTTCAAGAAAGTTCAACAACATTATGTTAATATGGCAGTTTTTTACTCAGTAACAAGACCTGCAATTGAGATAACTCAACCTTAGATTCGGTGTTTCGGTAGCATATCTAAAATATGTGCATCAATGATCAAACTAAAAGTTTTGTAAAACATTTATGAAGTTCAAAATCATGTTTCAACTGAGCTTGTTTTATTGCGGTACCTTCAGTGAAAGTTGTAACCCAGTCACCCTTTGCTGGTCGTTTTACCAAAAGGAAGATAGCCTATCGGGATATTCATATTATTACTCGGTGCAAAAACAGTTACATGGTTTCAAACCAAATAATAAAGTGATCATAAATTAGAAGTAAAGACCAACTCACAGTTTAAAAGAACAACATGGCACCCCCGGTTTATGTAAAATGAAGTCACAGATTAATATTCAAGCTAAGCACACTTCATACAATGATGCAATCTGCTAAACGAATATTTGAAACCTTATTACATAATCATTGTTTTTTATAACGGGATAATAGTTAATACACTATTACAGAAAAGAGAGACAACGGGGAACGGGTGGAACTTTAGAATCTAAAGGAAAGAAACTCCACACAAATCTACTGGTTAAAAGTCAGTATAGAATTAGAAATCGACACAAATCTACAAGTCAACAAACACGTTAGAAATTATATCAAAAGGTTATAAATTTTGACACACTTTAGGAAGTCAAAACTAATCTGACATGTTTAATGAGAAGTCAATGTCGATAAAACAGTCAACAAAAGTCTACCTGTTTGTGAGTTTACCACAGCTTGTGTCAGAACAACAATACTGCTACAGGCAGGGGAGTTAGCATATTACGTTATATAAATCATAAATGAACAATACCTATTAGAATGGCACTTTTGTATCACTCCATTATAGATATCTTCATTTGACCTGCACATTGGCATGCAAAAATCATGAAGAAAGTAACCCATGTTGCTAAGAGGATTTTTCCACGACTCAGAGACACTGTCACGCCGTGTGATCAGAAGTTGCTCTAAACCTCATTCCTTCAACTTCACTTCAAGCACAAAAATATGGCGTTCTGATCCTATGTATCATAGCCTAGTTCAAGTGATACTTCTATATAAAATGAACTTCGATCTCAGATATGTTTTCTATTCGGAGGGGCAAAATGGAGAGTTAATATATACAGGCTTAAATTTCTAAACAATCTTCACGAATCAGCTATTCGACTTCTACTTCTTAAACATCCTTAACATCTAGAATCGGAATATTTCTGCCTTTATCACCTAAAAAGACGGCAACTTTAGCACCTACAGAACTATCACTTTACTCTCATTACTCCCTCCAACCCATGGAATTATAGACTCGTTTGGAGATAGTCTAATGAAAGGGTTTTCCTATTAATCGTCTGCCTAACAAGAATATATTAAAGCTAAGCTAAAGTGTCACTAAGAAAGAAAGTCTTACCATTTACATGGTACATCACCAACAAGAACCAAGTATATGATGCCAAACAATGGTTATGCAAATTAAGTCAAGGTAGCAATTTCATCAGCTAAAGTGAACATAAAACCACACTTATATTTCACAATAGAACATTTTGTTTGCAGTTTTGTAAGATTCTATATCTGTACACTGAAATAATCGACTTGGTTGGACATAGTCTAAGGAAAGAGTTCGATTAAAACATCTGCCTAATAAATAAATAAATAAATAATAAACTTAAGCTGAAGTGTTGCCAAAAACGAACTCTTATCATTTTCATGTTATGTCACCAACAAGAATCAAGGATATGATGCCAAACAACAGTTACGAAAAAAAATGTTAATGTAGCAATCTCAGCAGGTAGAATCAATATAAAATCACACTTCATATTTATATTTCACAATCAAGCAATCCGTATGCAGTCTCTAACATTCTATAACTGTACACTGCAAAACAGAAATTTTCTTCGACTACAATCTGACACAAATTAGACAGCAAACCAAGTAAGAAACCTAGAGGAGAATGGAACAATGTTTTATTGGTAGATAATCATATTATGGGCACAATGAGTGGTAGTGAGCATTTAGTATCGGAAAATGGAGGTGTTATGTGAAATAATGAAAAACAAGGGCACTTATTCCTTGTTACCGAATCTTTTGGCAATTATTGGACGGACATCTTCAGCATCTGCTAGTCTCTCTAGAAAAGGAAGTAGTGAAATTAATGCACAATCGGATGGATCACTGAACCAACTCTTTATTGGTATCCCGTTATTTACTTGCAATCGGAAAACCTGAAACCACCAGAAAAGTCAATGAGGCCTTGAAGAGCTTACAGTCAGATTAGAGTAGAACCAAACGGGTCAAATGAATAGACAGTATAAATATAATTTTTCCTGGATGATGAAAAAATAACAGAAAAAAACAAGGGCACATTAATTTTATCCCCCTTTGTTACCGAGAATCCTGTTGTTTGGCAATTATTGAGTACCGGACCCCCCGCAATCATTTCCAGCATCTGCTTATCCACACCCCCGCGTCTTAAGAAAAATAGGAAGTAGTGGGGGAAAATTTTAAAATGCCCAACGGAAGTGGATTCACGAAACCCACTCCCCTTTTTTATAATGGGTATCCCGTAATTTCTTTCACAGATCGGGAAAACCCTGAAAACCACCCAGAAAAAAGTCCCCCAGATGAAGCCCCCCATGAAAAGTCTTACAGATCCCATAAGTGTTAGAGGTAGAACCAAAACGGGTTTTCCAAATGGAACAATAAACAGTATAAAAAATATAATTTTTTCCCCTAGAATGATGATAAAAAAAATGACGGCAGAGAACCTGGCAGGAACCTAAAAACACAGCCAATGATAGCGAAAAAAACATAAGAAAATATTCACCTGCCGTACGAATTTGGTCCCCCCACACTAATTGCAACATGCAAAGGCCAAGATCTCAAACACCACCAAAAAACGGTTTAGGGCAAGAACTGGCAGGAACTAAAACAAAGCCAAATGATAGCGAAAAAACATAAGAATATACCTGCGGACAATTGTCAACTATTGCAACTTTAGCAAGATCAACACCTAAAACTGTTAGATCTTTGGTATAACATCCATCTACAAAAACACACGACTCTCTATAAGCTCTATGAGAGATGATTTTCCCATCTGGATCCAATACGTCTAGAAGTTGTTTCGCATAAATACTCTGACTGGCAGTGAAGATAAAAACTTGAAACATTTCCGAGACCCTTTCCAAGAATTCTCTAAGGTGCGGCCTCTTTTTCACATAGACAGTGTACTCTCTGAGATCAACAAATACTGGAAATGTGAAGTCTGCATCATCACAGTATTCCAATGAAGAGTGGACCAATGTTTCTGTATGCCAAAGTCAACACACTATAGTTAACGGAGACGATCAAAATTGCCAACTCTATCGATTTATATAAAAACAAGGCAACTTTTAAAATAATAATAAAAAATTCCATACCATCTAAATCAAGTACTAGTGTTACAGTTTTTCTTTCGTGGCGCACATTAGTTTCCAATTCAGAAAGGTCGGGCAAATTTCTAATGAACATTTGTGGATCTAAACATTCAGCTGGATCCCATTCGGGATAAGTATTTACATCTGAATCAATCTCAGGATTGCATGATCGCAGCTGATGGATTGCCATATATAAGTTTGATTCTTCTGAGACCATTCCAGATCCAGTACGGTTTATGCTGTCATCTGATTCATTGCACGTGTCAAAGCTATCCTCAAGAAAAGGAAGCAACATAAAATCATCGTCAGAAAATGTGAATGATTCATCACATCCGAAATCAGGTAAACATGTAGCCTCTGTATACGGTGAGCTAGAAACAATCATGTCTGAAATGAAGAAATCTGAGACGTTACAACTTTGATATTCACATAGGTTTCTATTGCTACTGTCACTATCATTACTTCCCAATGATGGCGCTTCGTGATCCGTTTCACTCCCTATATAGACACAATAATAAAGAACATTAGACTCGGTAAATAAAACGGGACCAGCTAAAAATAGCTAATTAAAGACACAAGTAAATGATATGTCAAATTAGGACATTCGTATGTAACGCATGTGGACAGCCTTGAGTTTTACCTCCATCATCGGAAGTAGTTGCTTCACTGGCATTATCAACGGTTTCTGGGATAGGTGAGAAAATAGTCTCCATAGTTGACGAGCAATTGGCTTGCGCAAGGTCCTGCAAAATTTTCATATCTTATTTAACTTGCACGGAAATCTAAAAAGTGCTATGAACCAAAAAAAAAACATGGATCATTCGGTGAGCAATTTAAGAGTGATTTCTGAACCTGAATATTGTCTTCGTCTAGTAATTCACAACAGTCTGTTTCATCGCATCTAAGTTCCTTCACAGTTGCTTCACTGCAGAAAGAATCTGCATACAAAAAACGAAATCGATGAAAACAAGATCATAGAAATGATTACAACAGATTCCGCTACTTATGAACATCCAAAAACTAAAAACACCAACAAATACCAAATATACTACCATAATGTTTCTAAATACGCCAAAATCAGATACAAATGAAACAGCTAAGTTAAGTAATTACCATCGTGTTTGTTAGGTATGCACGTCTCGAGTTGTGCTTCTTGTTGGAAACTCTTGACTTGTGAGGCACAATTTTTAGATATCTTGCTCGACTTTTGACATACATGGAGGCCATTCTTTTCTCTTAGACAACCCGTGGTTGACTTCATTTTCATCTTTAGTGATGGCATTTGTTCTGTACTTTTGTTGTCGTGATTGACTCAAAAACATCAGCGGGCAAATAAAATCCCTCCAAATGTCTGCAACCATCCAATAAAGAAAAAGAAAAAAAAACATTACTAAAGGCGGCAAAATCGCATATTGCTTATCGAAAAACCAAAGGCGGCAAAATCACATAAACGTCAAAGTAACGCAAATCAGATAATAGAGAATAGTTCCATAATACATTAGGACCTATCATCAATGACCTGATCTACTATAATTAACTTTCCTAAACAATGATGCTAATTACTTGCAATCATGTCATAAAAAACAAAACATTCATCTGGAAAACACACGTAACTGGTTAAAGTATATTTCATTGATAAGATCCCAACTTTATGCATCAGCTTGTAGTTACAACCACAAATTGGGTCTCAAAGAAACGATGCCAAAACACATATATATGAACCAATTTAATTTCCAAAACTATTAATTATCTGTCGTCATGTGAACGTCGATGGAAAACACAAGTAAGGTGTTCATCATTTACCAATTTAACTAACTAGATTTCGAACCAGAAGGGTGGTGACCCAATGGTAAGAATAAAAGCCTTCCAAAGTGGAGGTCAAGGGTTCGAATCCAATTAATCCCCTTGTCGCCACGGAGGTTCACCTGTGCCGACTGTCGAGTCGGAAACCCAGTTTTTTTTTTTTAAATTAAATCACCAATTCAAAATTGAAGAAAGTCCACGTCAGCAACAAAAACACAAACAACAAGTATTGAATAAAGTCAACAATCAAAAAACAATAATGATAAACAATCATCAAGTAATAAAATTATGATGAGCTAGAGAGATGAATAATTATCAACTGAATTAATCAAATGATCGAAATTGATCAAATAAATAATACCACCTCTGTCTCAGTTTAAAATATTAAAAAAAAAAAAAGGATAGTGATGTAGGGTAAAAATGATTATGAATTTGAATTTGATTAAATACCTGCCTGACTGAGATTATGTTGTTGAGTTCGAGTTTGAGTTGATGTCAAAACCCGAACCAAACTTGATGAAGAACTCTTTTTGTTTTGTTTTTCTGTGTGTGTTGACGCGCTTTTTATGCTGTCTCTCTGTACTTTTTCTTTAACCCCTTCTTTTATCTCCATTTTTCATTTTACTCCCTTCTTTATCCAAAGGCTTTCACAAACACACTTTTCTCAACCAAAGTTGAGCTCAAGCTTGACACGGCGGCTCGAAAATCATAAGCTCGGCTCGAGTAATGTTCAAATAAAGCTCGAATTTATACATAAGTTATATTCAATAGTCAAACTCGTCATGGACGGAACTATTAAGGGGCAGGGGAGATTATGTTGTCCCGCTCCCCCCCTAAAAAAAAATCGTGACAACTAGAGTAAATATTATACTCGCTTGTTTTAAAATTATAGTCTTTATTTTCATTTTGTGTCAAATAGTGTAAATATTATACTCCCATGACCAAAAATTATAGTCCTAATATTCATTTTGGATGTCTCAAAATTATAGTCCTCGTATTCGTTTTATTATATACGTGTTTATCATTCTATAATACATTAGTTACGAACTAATTATAGTTACGAAGAAGTTCACCTAAACTTCGACAAATTTCGGCCCCCAAAAAAAACATTCAAGTTTCGTCACTGAAACTCTTTAAAAAAGTCAAGAAAATATGGAATACTCGAGAGTAAATAACTTATACAAAACATTCGGGAATAATAAGGTTTAAACATCCTTCTACGATAAATATTTAATTATTGTACAAGTATCTACATTAATATTTAGTTTGTTTGTATAAATATTTATAATAAAATTATTTATGTACATGAAGGCTTGATAAAAGCTCGAGCTCGATGAAAGCTCGAGCTTGAGTTGTTTGATAAAAGATTAACTTGTTTGTAGCTCTATTCTCAAGTTTTAAATCAAAAGAAATAAAAAAGAGTAAACTGCAAAAATCATCCCTGTGGTTTGTAGTTTGTGGCACTAATCATCCTTAGCCGATACTATTAGCACTAATCATCCCTTGCGTTGTTGTGTAGTAATCTGTTTTTCTCTATTGTATAGATTATACTTTTGAATTCTGTCTATTTCGTATACCCTTCCCTATTAATCCAGCAAATCCAATCCCGCTAGAGAGAGGTATGAGGGAGGTAGAATGTAGGCAGATTATACCTCTACCTCAGAAATGTGGTTTCATCAATAACTCTTTTTTTCTAGAACAAAACAGCTTTTATGGCTCACTCTGTACTTTCAATTTCCATTTTTCTTTTATCTTCAACTTTATTTTACCCCTCTCCTCTCACAAACCATTTGTATTCTAGAGTTTTAAAAGAAAACTGTGGTTGATACTATACGTGTTGCTCGTCGTGCATAGCGATGGGATTTTTTGTAGTTGTAGAGGTTATATGTAGACAATATTTTGGTGTTATAGCAATAGACGTTGACAACTCTTTTTCTAATCACTACGATGTGACAACAACATCATATCAATTCCAACTTTAAAATCTTTAAAACTTAATTTTAGGATTTACATATTAATCGAAATTGAGAGCATGGCTCTGATAATTCGTAAATAAGTTAAAGAATAATGATATATAATTATTAAATTTTAGAAAGAACATTAAATTTTAAAAAATAAAAAAACTATTTTTTAAAGGCATACTATTTCAAAATTGTATTTTTAAAACTATTTTTATGTGGGAAAGTAAATAAAAGATTGAAATTGAAGTTTTAAAGAATATTTTGGGGATTACACATTACTCATTTTCAAGTTTTAAATGATTAAGAAAAACACATTCATGCATTATATGTATTATAGGTTATAGATCTATACTACTTTATAAAAGAGATTTCACCTATTCTTGAAAAAGAGTAGGAATTGAAAAAACGTTTATTTAAAGAAATATGACAAAGGCATTAAAAATCGTTTTGAATCATTTCATATCATTTGCCAGCCAAAATGTTTCGACACATTTTTCAAATCGAATTGAAAAAAAGTTTATTTAAGGAAATATGACAAACGCATTACAAATCGTTTTGAATCATTTCAAATCATTTGCTAGCCAAAACGTGTCAACACATTTTTCAAATCATTTCATATCATTGTCAATTTCATTACTGGTGATTGCTAATTTGAATTGTAATTGTAAATTTCATTGAATGCAAATTGTATAGCCTCATGCCTATATAAATAAGTCATTGAAAAATCATAACTCATTGCATAATGTTGATGTTTCGAAGAATGCCAAAAGTGTTTTATTCACAGGTTCATCCTAATTTGTCCTTATTTGTTTTATTCACAGGTTCATCCCCCTTCGTGTTTAGTTACATTTTTAGGACGCCTTGTAATAGTTATGACCGTAGTTTCAAGCTACGAATAGTTTTCTTTATGTTAATTCATCTCGGTTGATTGGCTGGTGTTTAGCAAAGAGTAAATGATTTTTTATGTTAATTCATCTCCATCCTAACTGTGTTTAGTTACATTCGTGTTTAGTTACATTTGGTTGTGTTCTAATTTCTCCTTTAATGTTTGTTTGTATACAGCTTCACCAGCCTTTTATGAGATAGTGAATATCCTGTAGTCTTCTTTCGATTTTTTTGAACTTAATGACAAAGAAGGGAGATATTGCGCTTCAAACGAGGTCGAAGGAATATGTTAATTAGATGAACTTGGTTGATTTAGCTAGAATCATGGGTCAACCATGTATTCTTAAAAGAATTTGGTCTGTGTTCCGAACAATGTATAAGACTTGAGCTTTAAAACTTTCTTTCTCTTTATAAATTGGTTTTGTATGGTGTGTGCATTTTTCTAATACTATGCTAGAAGACAATATAATATCTGTTAAGCGAGAAATGTGTGCGATCTCAGTTATTAAATATTGGAATGTGTGCAATTATCATATGGTTTTTAAAAATATTGCTTTGACATTTATAGTTGAAATCGTAGAGATAGTAATGTGAATAACTTGAAGGTGTTATATAAAGTTTCCTGCGCATTAAATACATAGCCAAAAGTTCAATATAGACTCAATATTTGTCATAGACCTAATGAACCAATCCTAGCCACTCATTTTTTCATCAAAAATAAAAAAAACCACTTTCCACCTTTTTTAAAAAATTAAATATCTCACACACTGTTAATCGTTACGCAAAACAAAACATATCATCGCGACGAGAATTAAATTATCTTTCTATAGAGGGGCGACACTATGTACTTTCGACGAACTTTTTTTTATGATTTTATGAAGTCATATACGATTTAGGAAGAGGACGTGGTTCGCTTTGTTAATGAGTTCTTCACTTCTGGTTTCTTCCCAAAAGGATGCAACTCATCTTTTATTACTTTGATTCCCAAGGTCTCTAATGCTAGGTTCGTTTCGGACTTTCACCCTATTAGCCTAATAGGGTGTCAATCTAAAATCATTGGTAAATTATTAGCCAATAGACTTAGCATGGTGATTAGTAGTTGTATTAGTATTGAGCAGTTGCTTTTATCAAAGGGAGAAATATTATTGATTGCCCTTTCATTCTTAATGAAGTTTTAGAGTGGTATCGTAATCATAAGGAAGGGCTTATGGTCTTCAAAGTCGACTTTGAAAAGGCTTTTGATTACGTGAGGTGTGATTTCTTGGATTCGGTTTTGGATAAGATGGGCTTTGGTTCGAAGTGGCGAACATGGATTCGTAGCTGTTTCTCTAGTGCTCGTTCATCAGTATTCGTTAATGGGTCCCCAACCCCTGAATTCGATCTTCAAAGGGGGTTTAGGCAAGGCGACCCCCTATCTCCGTTTCTATTTATTCTTGCTATGGAAGGGTTACACACTTTATCTTGCAAGGCCGAGGAGTTGGGGTTGTTCAAAGGGGCCTCTTTTAGTAGGGATAACATGACAGTTTCTCATCTCATGTATGCTGATGATGTCATATTCCTATGTGAATGGTCTGAAACAAATGCTCGTAACTTGATTTGTTTGCTTAGATGTTTCTTCCTGATGTCCGGGCTAAAAATTAATGTGCATAAAAGCTACGTTCTTGGTGTTGGTGTATCTGATATGGAAGTTTCTAATGTGGCGAAGATTATTGGGCGTGGTGTGGCTAAACTTCCTATGAAATATCTTGGTGTTCCAGTTGGAAGTAATATGGCTAGGTAGACTAGTTGGAATAAAATTGTTAAGAAATTCATCAATAAGCTCTCTTTATGGAAAGCTCGGTTGCTTTCGGTTGGAGGTAGTCTCACTTTAATCAAGGTTGTCCATGGAAACCTTCACACTTACTACCTGTCGGTCTATAAGTTGCCTTCTAATGTTCAACACAAGCTTGAGTCCATTCGGAATAACTTCTTTATTAGCGTTGATCAAGGTGAGAAAAATATTACATGGGTAAAATGGAAGAAGTGCCTAGCGAGTAAGTCGTTAGGGGGGCTTAGGATCGGCAGCATTTATGGTCTCAACATGGGTCTTCTTTTCAAGTGTATTTGGAGACTCTTAGCTAACCCTTCTGACCTTTGGTCTCAGTCTATATCGAGTATATATGGGGCGCATGGAGGTATCTTCTCTGATCAGTTTAGATGCTCCAGCTTGAGCCCGTAGGGTTCTATTCTAAAGTATGTGGGTTGTCTCAAGCGAAAAGGCATTGACCTTCTCTCTTTTTGTACTCGCATCATTGGGAATGGAGATTCGACTAAGTTTTGGGATGACCTTTGGTGCGGGGAGCAGCTTCTAAAATATAAATTCCACCGTATTTTTATGCTCGATTCTGATCGAGATTGTTTAGTTGCTAATCGAATCCCTCTTTCAAACTGGCATTCGGTTTTTAGACGGAACCCGAGGGGTGGTGTTGAATCCTTCCAATTCGAAGCTTTGCAAGATGCTCTTAAGGATGTCGTTCTCTCGGATCATCGTGATTCCTGGAAATGGTCACTTGACAACTCAGCTGGGTTCTCCGTCGCTTCAGTGAGACGTCTAATTGATTCGCGGATTCTTGTTATAGATCAGAATGCCACTAGTTGGAACAGGTGTGTCCCTAACAAAGTTAACGTTTTCTTATGGAGATTGTCTCTTAATAAACTTCCTTTTAGGGTTAATTTAGATAGGAAAGGAATTGATGTGGGATCAGTTTTATGCCTAATTTGCCAAGATGACGTTGAATCGGTTAATCATATTTTCTTTTCTTGTGAGATGGCTAAAGTTTTGTGGGATTTATTGGCTAAATGGTGGGAGTTAGACATTCCGGTTTGTGCTAATATTTCAGAATGGTTTTCTTGGTTGGATTCTCTTCATGCTTCTCCTAAGATGCGGACTTTTCTTGAAGCGGTGGGCGGTACTCTTCTATGGGCTATATGGAGCTTCTGTAATCATTTGGTTTTTTCTACTTCTCCTCCTAAGAAGGCATTGTTATGGGATTCTATTGTTTCACAATCTTTTTTATGGATTTCATCTAGAAATCCAAGGTGTATGTAACATTCCGTATTTTCAGGTCATTTTATGACATCATTCATTTTGTCATTTTTCACTATTTATTTATTATTTTTTTTTCTTTTCTCGTACGCGTTCGCTTTTAATTTTAAGTATTAAGTTAAATCGCGTAAGCTAAAAATTAGCGTTCAATGTAAACGGGCATCAATGGTGTCACACTTTGCCCAAGTGTTTTTGAGTCGTTTTCGCGTAATTACCACACAAGCATGAAATGAGATAAAATGTTGATAATGGAATAAAGTCTTGGTAACAAGACGCCGGTTTTTGTAATAAGAATAACGGTATGAGATAACGAGTATGGAATGATAAAGATTTGGAATGGGATATTGGGATGAAAATGAGGATTTTGAGTGAGTTAAGGCGAACAATTGTACAATAAGATAATTTTGTGCGAGTATTGATATAGTGAGTATATATTAGGTTGTTGCCGGGTACATTGTGCGCTTGCATAGGGATTGATTGTGTTTTGCCTTTTGAGATTGTGCGGTTGCTTTTGTTGTGATGAGGTTGTGTTCTCGTAGCCCAATTTTTACTGTTTTTACGTTTGGGGGAAAATAATACTTAATAATATTGTTTTGAAATGTTTTGAATGATCTGTGCGGAAATGTGTATTTTGTTTTGAGACAAGATGTGCTTTATTGACGACTTTGTGAATATTATGTCGTTGACGTACTTGATGTACTGTGTTTGGGCATGCAAGGTCTGTGGTGGTAACTCGCACAACTTACAGTGTTCGGCATTGCGAGGTTCGTTGTGGTACCACACTAATATAGTGATCAGCTGGTAGGCCTTTAGGTGGGGAGTTGCGGACTCCTTTATTTTATTGTGTGGGATCAGATGGGTTTGCCTACCCAGTGTTTGGATCGGCATGGGTACGCCTACCCAATGTGGATTGGTTTACTTTATTCTTGTTTATAACAACTATTGCCACCTGTTTGCAGTATTGGCACAACTTTTGGAGTTGTTTAAGGTCAAACCTACGAGCTCACCAACATTATTGTTGACGTTTTTGAGTATCATTTTCACGTGTGTCAAAATCAAAGGTATGTGATTGATATTGGAAGAAAAAAGATGTAACCCAAGAGGACTGGGTAGAGATGAATGTGTCTTGAATTATGTTAAGTTTTCAACTTATAAAGTTCTGTAAACTTCAGTTTTATGAATGTAAATCATATAGTGTATTGATTAGGTATCTTGTGCATAGGAAAGGTATCGTCGCTCCCGTGTTTCCGCGATGACGGGGTGTGACAGTATATTGATACTCTATTCTTTAATTTAACTACTTAAATTTCACAAACGCCAATTCCAGGTCGTGAACGAAGAACAAATACCTTCCATTGTCTCTTTGTGAAGTTAAGATCGTAAGACGAAATCAATCAGAGGAAAGCATCATCATTACTAATTAGAGAAAATAAACAAGTCTTAACATACAAAAAGCAATCAAACGGGTTAGCAACAAGATTAAAACTAAAACCAGTCATGAAATTAATACGAATACTAACTTGGAACCAACACTACACCTCAGAAGCAACTTACTACTAAAACGATATATATTCTTGTCTCCGCTATAACTTATGCAACAAGAACAAAAGTTTGGATTATTTCTATATAACGACATATCTACAATCAATCTCTACTACTTTATAAACCATTTAGCCCATTCTATTATTTTTAGAAGTCTTAAAATTTTAAGTAAAAAAGATTACTTATTTGAGAAAGTTCATGCATACAGCCAACATTAAAAACTTTTAAGAAAAACGGGCCATTTAAACTCCTAACTGAAAATTAAAGTGTCTTCATGCATTTCATTTCGTAACTGACTTATTTTGTAACAGTCAGTTTAAATTCATTCATGTGGTCTATTTGTAACGGTCTATCAAACATCATTTAAGTGTAAACCGTAAACTCAAATACTTTCATGATATAAAAAAGTAAGATATAAACAAAAATTCATTACATTCATTTTCATCTCTTATTTATCTCTCTTAAAAACAACAAACAACCTTTCTCTCTCTTTCTTCAAACAACCATTTCTGTCAGTTCTCACTTATATTTTGCCGACCATCTACCGTTTAGTTCTGCCGCCACCTTTGCCAACATCATGTGCCGTCAGCCAAGCTAATGATCATGGCCTTGGTGGAATAGGTGGTTTCAGTACGCTAGGTGATTTCGGTGTTTTTTTTGGTGATTTTGAGCGGTTTTGGCGAATCCATATAAATATTCCCATGTCCAATGTACTATTTGTTAGATCTATATGAAAATTTTGAGAAGCTAAGAAGCTTGATCTTTTTTTTGATGGTTGGTGGACATTGGTTGCCATGAGTAAAGGGACTAAGCCCCGATTGCTTATTGGCTTTAAGAATCATACCCTCATATTTGCTTTTGGCCGCTTCCATTTCTAATATTGCTACTCACGGGAGGGCGACGACCCAAGGCATAAAAAAAGTAGGGGCATCAAATTCTTGAATCAGATTTATGTTATAGAGGGGTTTTGTGATGATTTCGTCTGATAAAAACTTACTTTTGCTTTCGAAAATGATTTTTGATGCAAATATAATTATCCATTGTCTGCCATAGTTTGTGGTTGACTGGTTGGAGTGACTTTAGTGGAGAAGACGAACTTAAAGAAAAAGTATTGAGAGTAGCACATTTATTAATTTTTTTATTTTCAATGTTTTTGTCTTTTTTTCTTCTAATTTCCTTTGGGAGTTTATTTATTTAAATACCAATGATCCTATAACGTTATTAGATATTATGTAGCTTTAATAAAAGTTCAAATGGTTCTTAACTTTTGTACTATGAAATTATAAAATCCAAGTTGACGATTTATACAAAATAAATATGGTTTGTTAGTCATGTTGATTTATATTTTACAATTTGAGAATTTAATTATTTAGTACATAAATGTTATGCACTTTGGTTTTTATAATTCTTTTATAGATCTATAGATTTTATTTTGTAGACAATTTTTGTTAGAAAAAGGTTTAACCGAATAACATTTGTTCGTCGTAAAATGTAGTCACAGGGTACCCGTCGCTGTTGCAGTGGCGGATACCCGTGTGATTATATTTTAGAAGTCTTAAAATTTTTAAGGGACCAAAACATTTCTTGTTTAGGAAAGATATAAATTCATTAGTCAATGTTCATCATAAACATTTTAAAATTCACATCAGATTTAATGTATACTTTTTTTAACTAGCATGTGTTAATAATAGCTTATTAAAAGAGTTTGTAACTCCTGGTCAAAAAGAGTTACGAGCATTAATTGGACAATTAATCTCATAACCTCCTTCAATGTTGAAAGTCTAGGTGGTTACAAACATTTAATGTTGAAACCGCTTATTTAGTAGTAATGTATTCTTTACGGGGAACTTTATATAATAAAAAGTGATTTGTGAATTCCATATATACATGATTGACATTAATAATCCATTTCAAAATTTTAATCTAAAAATTTATAACTTTAATAAGTTTAACATTATGGCTTACATCATTCGATAATTCAAATTTTCATCAATCGTTAAGGTAAAAATATTTTTTTTTGTAAACAATTAAGTTCTTAATTATTCTAGTCGTTGATTATATTTCTTATTGAATTATTTTTTTCAATTGTCTTTTACATTTCATTTGTTATTGATGTTTATCTTTAATTTATGTCTTTAACTACTTATGTTACTCTCTTTAATTTGAACCTTATGTTATTTGGATGTGAAATAGTTGCATCGGTATGGTCAATAGTTATTTTAATTAAAATTTGTCATTATTTTGTAAAGTTACGTTAGAAAAAACATATAAATGAACAATGTTTGCTCACCACTATATTTAGTTATCGGGTACCCGCCGCCGCATTGCGCGGGTACCCGGCTAGTGTAAAAAAAAGATATTGGAGGTGGTGAAAACTTTGAAGATAGCATCAAATTAAGTTTACTTCTCGCCAAAGGCCTCGTCGCACGTACCCTTTTTTTCTTTTTGTGCTCTACTATGTTAAAAAACATAAGGTTTGAAACACGCCGAGCCCACATCCAAGAGTTATATAAGCAGAACTCAAGTATTAAGAGCTCGGCCGATCATTCTCACCCCCTTACGAATAAAACCTTTAAAATGAGCAAGACAATTTATGAAATTAGGTTTCCCTTGCATTTTGTAAGGTAACAACCTCCATTGACGTATGCATTAAATAAATGTCACACACTTGCCCAGCCAAAAGTTCAATATAGACCCAATATTTGTCATAGACCCAATGAACCAATCCCAGTCACTCATTTTTTCATTAAAAATAAAAAAACCCATTTTCCATCTTTTTTTTAAAAATTAAATATCTCACACACTGTTAATCGTTACGCAAAACAAAACATATCATCGCGACGAGAATTAAATTATCTTTCTATAGAGGGGCGACACTATGTACTTTCGACGAACTTTTTTTTATGATTTTATGAAGTCATATACGATTTAGGAAGAAGACGTGGTTCGCTTTGTTAATGAGTTCTTCACTTTTGGTTTCTTTCCAAAAGGATGCAACTCATCTTTTATTACTTTGATTCCCAAGGTCTCTAATGCTAGGTTCGTTTCGGACTTTTGCCCTATTAGCCTAATAGGGTGTCAATCTAAAATCATTGGTAAATTATTAGCCAATAGACTTAGCATGGTGATTAGTAGTTGTATTAGTATCGAGCAGTTGCTTTTATCAAAAGGAGAAATATTCTTGACGGCCCTTTCATTCTTAATGAAGTTTTAGAGTGGTATCGTAATCATAAGGAATGGCTTATGGTCTTCAAAGTCGACTTTGAAAAGGCTTTTGATTCCGTGAGGTGTGATTTCTTGGATTCGGTTTTGGATAAGATTGGCTTTGGTTCGAAGTGGCGAACATGGATTCGTAGCTGTTTCTCTAGTGCTCGTTCATCAATATTGGTTAATGGGTCCCCAACCCCTGAATTCGATCTTCAAAGGGGGTTTAGGCAAGGCGACCCCCTATCTCCGTTTCTATTTATTCTTGCTATGGAAAGGTTACACACTTTATCTTGCAAGGCCGAGGAGTTGGGGTTGTTCAAAAGGGCCTCTTTTAGTAGGGATAACATGAAAGTTTCTCATCTCATGTATGCTGATGATGTCATATTCCTATGTGAATGGTCTGAAACAAATGCTCATAACTTGATTTGTTTGCTTAGATGTTTCTTCCTGATGTCCGGGCTAAAAATTAATGTGCATAAAAGCTACGTTCTTGGTGTTGGTGTATCTGATATGGAAGTTTCTAATATGGCGAAGATTATTGGGTGTGGTGTGGCTAAACTTCCTATGAAATATCTTGGTGTTCCAGTTGGAAGTAATATGGCTAGGTAGACTAGTTGGAATAAAATTGTTAAGAAATTCATCAATAAGCTCTCTTTATGGAAAGCTCGGTTGCTTTCGGTTGGAGGTAGTCTCACTTTAATCAAGGTTGTCCATGGAAACCTTCACACTTACTACCTGTCGATCTATAAGTTGCCTTCTAATGTTCAACACAAGCTTGAGTCCATTCGGAATAACTTCTTTATTGGCGTTGATCAAGGTGAGAAAAATATTACATGGGTGAAATGGAAGAAGTGCTTAGCGAGTAAGTCGTTAGGGGGGCTTAGGATCGGCAGCATTTATGCTCTCAACATGGGTCTTCTTTTCAAGTGGATTTGGAGACTCTTAGCTAACCCTTCTGACCTTTGGTCTCAGTCTATATCGAGTATATATGGGACGCATGGAGGTATCTTCTCTGATCAGTTTAGATGCTCCAGCTTGAGCCCGTAGGGTTCTATTCTAAAGTCCGTGGGTTGTCTCAAGCGAAAAGGCATTGACCTTCTCTTTTTTTGTACTCGCATCATTGGGAATGGTGATTCGACTAAGTTTTGGGATGACCTTTGGTGGCTTCTAAAATATAAATTCCACCGTATTTTTATGCTCGATTCTGATCGAGATTGTTTAGTTGCTAATCGAATCCCTCTTTCAAACTGGCATTCGGTTTTTAGACGGAACCCGAGGGGTGGTGTTGAATCCTTCTAATTCGAAGCTTTGCAAGATGCTCTTAAGGATGTCGTTCTCTCGGATCATCATGATTCCTGGAAATGGTCGCTTGACAACTCAGCTGGGTTCTCCGTCGCTTTAGTGAGACGTCTAATTGATTCGCGGATTCTTGTTGTAGATCAGAATGCCACTCGTTGGAACAGGTGTGTCCCTAACAAAGTTAACGTTTTCTTATGGAGATTGTCTCTTAATAAACTTCCTTTTAGGGTTAATTTAGATAGGAAAGGAATTGATGTGGGATCAGTTTTATGCCCAATTTGCCAAGATGACGTTGAATCGGTTAATCATATTTTCTTTTCTTGTGAGATGGCTAAAGTTTTGTGGGATTTATTGGCTAAATGGTGGGAGTTAGACATTCTGGTTTGTGCTAATATTTCAGAATGGTTTTCTTGGTTGGATTCTCTTCATGCTTCTCCTAAGATGCGGTCTTTTCTTGAAGCGGTGGGTGGTACTCTTCTATGGGCTATATGGAGCTTCTGTAATCATTTGGTTTTTTCTACTTCTCCTCCTAAGAAGGCATTGTTATGGGATTCTATTGTTTCACAATCTTTTTTATGGATTTCATCTAGAAATCCAAGGTGTAGTCTTAGTTGGTTAGGTTGGTTACAATATCCTGCTACTCTTGTTTCATCTTTGTAATTTCTTTTCTAGCTTTTGCTAGTTCTTTATAATATGCCGCCGTGCTAAAAAAACAGTTTATGAATTATATCTTTCAAAAAGGTGACTTAAACAAAAAAAATTGTGAATAATATCTTTGAAAAGAAAAAAAAATTAGGTTTTTGCATTTTTAGTTTTTAATTTCGATAATGATATCATTGATGAAACGCCGAATTAAAAAATTCACTTATGCAAACAACACTTTAATATTAGAAGTGGGATGATCATAATGACAATATTCAATTCAAGTTTTGTAACCGGCGTGCTATATTAACTTGTACAACTTGCATATAAGTGTGTGTTACTTAAAGAAATTTTAGTAATTAATAGGAGAGAGATGTATATAAGCTTTAGATGTTGTATAAGTTAAAATTAGGTTTTGTGTATTTATTTAAGAGTTATATTAGGATTTACTTAAAATTTTGTAAGCATTTAATGAGGAAAGATATTTGTTTTTGCTTTATATGTAGTAGTGATATTGTTAATGCTACTAATCAAGGTTTTCAAGATAAGGATCTTACACATGATTGTTTTTGTCATTGCAAGATCGAGATCGAAGATCATATTAGGATCTTAAGATCCTACTATAATGACATTTTTTTAATAGTCTTTGTAATATTATACAAATCTAAAAATTATTAAAAAAATTAGTGTTTACCCAATCCCGTCTTCCACGAGGTATCGAGGAGGTAAGATGTAGACAGTATTACCCATGCCTGAAGGTAGAGAATTTGCTTTCAGAGGACCGATCCATGCAGGAAGTGAGGATCGAACCTTTGACCTCTGTCTCGAGAAGGAGGGGTTTCCAACTAATCCAACCATGTTTGTTAAATCTACAAATTATTATATATTATGAACACAAATTATATGAATATTTCATAGAAATGTTATCACAGATTATGATTAAATGTTTAAGAAGATTAGCATGTTGTTTTTTAAATCGTACAAAACACAATCCATAGATTTGTAGTTTTTTAGTTTGTGGTTTGAGAAAAGTAAGATCGGATCGGATTGGATCTTAATATCTTATAGTGAAGATCAGGATCTTATAATATTTTAAGCTTGCAAAAATCATATGTAAGATTCGGATCATTTTTACTGTTAGTCGTATATTTTTATTATGGGCTAAGGCCCAAGTGTGTATTGGTTATGTTTTCATAAAATGTACTCTGTATAATATGGGATATTATTCTAATGAGACACAATTCACAAATCTTACATGGTATCAAGATCTTAACAACCAATTAGTAAATTTGTTGATATTTGTATTGTAAATTACTAAATTATATATGATAAGTTATTAAGACCCCCCTAAAAAATCATTTGTAACCCCCTCTAACTATGTTTTTGGGTTTTTTTTTAATAATTTTTTGTTATATTATAAAATTGTTGAAACGAAAAGTGCGAAAGAAAACTTATAAATTTTAACAAAGTCAAAAGTATTAATCTGATAAAAATTACCAAACAAAAAACTGATTGATGTTGTACTGTTAAAGCAACGGATTTCAAGAAGTTTTTGGGGGGGGGGGGGGGGGGGGGGGGGGGGAGGGGGGGGGGGGGGGGGGGGGGGGGGGGGGGGGGGGGGGGGGGGGGGGGGGGGGGGAGGGGGGGGGGGGGGGGGGGGGGGGGGGGGGGGGGGGGGGGTGGGGGGGGGGTGGGGGGGGTGGGGGGGGGGGGGGGGGGTGGGGGGGGGGGGGGGGGGGGGGATGCCATAACCTTGGATTTAGTTTAGGAAAGATCTAATGATTGTCGAATCTCATATAACGATTGCGAGCACCAACAAAAATTGTAACGACATCCCTTTAAAAATTAGATATTTTTAACTAATTTAAAGAATGGGTTTCCATCAAAACATGCACGCCACGCTTGTTATTTACAACTAAACCAAGCAAAAAAGATAAGAGTTCATGTAGTTTTCTTAAACTTTATCAAGTTAACTAAACAACAGTTTTGTTTTAGCGAACATGACAAAAATTTTGTTTTAGCGAACGTGACAAAATTGGTGAAAACACAACATTATTCTAATCATGTGATACTCATATACACTATTGTATATAAACTAGAAACATTTTCTTCATTTAAGCGATGTGGGATAAATGGATTGAAAGGAGGCTTAAAAGCAATTAAACACATACATTAAGTTGGGTACTTTCAATTTTTCTTCATTAAATAATCGCAAACTTTAACTAATAATCTATAAAAGATATATAATGATAACATTTCTTTAAAGTTTTTTGTCCATTTTGGTAGCTTATCGCTCAAAGCCAATAAGGTGAAGTGATAAGGTCTAAGAGCGAGCTTTTTTGTTTTGATAAACTCATATTTAATCCCCACAAACAGCCTAAATGAGCTAATCCAAAACGCCTTCGGTATAAGCCTTGAGTTTTGAAATGAATTCCTTTACGGTTCAGGTGTAGCGGTAGCCGGAATAGATGAAATGTGCTTATTAATGGACTATGACCGAGCTGTGAAAGCTCGTGATAAGGTATGATCAGACCTCACATATCATCGTTTATGCATAAAAGTTGCGTCTTATTCCCGCCAATATGTGTAAATCAAAGTCTCTGATTGCAGGACTTTTGTTTTGTGATTATTCAAGGTTGACATTGCCATGGCATTTATTGAAGAAGGAACTTGGACGAACCGACGTATAACAATCTATTTAAACTCACAACAACTTTCCTTATAGGAGCAGGTGACTTTACTTACTACCACCAACTTCCGTTCATATTATTGTTTTTCTTTGCTGGCTATCCCTTATTTATTACCCTTATATATACATGGTGTTTAAAAGATATGCAAGGCGTACCTGGCCTCAAGTAAGTCCGTCACTAAACCACAATGTCAATAACAACGATGCAATGGATTTTTGATTTTAGAAAAAGAAAGGAGAAGAAAATGTTTAAAACTGAAGTTCAAGGGTGTTATATAACAATTAAATAAAGTATAAGGGGTTGGCAAGATGAAAACGCATATAAAAACTTGACCACCTATAGAATTTGTACACGTATACATGACGGCGGTGCTTATCCACCTTCGTTTTTCAGCGCGTGTGGCTCACTCTCCCAGTTTTAACCACTAGTTTGGCAGAAAATACCATGAAATTTTGTGGCAAATACTTTCCATCTCAAGGAAAATACTGCCATATAGTAGCATGGTTTAATCTTTGTTAGACCAAATGTAAGTAGGAGAACTAAAGACTGCCCTCTTCAATGATACGTCAGCGTCACATCAACGTCCTTTCTTTATAACTGACCAAATGTAGCGTAATAATACAACCAACTTCACCACCAAAACATACCTCACTTAAACACCTTCACCAAAACACAAATAAAAATATGAAGTACACGACTCGGTCTTGACATCGACCGAGTTTTCATTTTTCTTGGTTGTTATACTCGTGTTGTGGTCCCTGTGTAGCAATGAAGACGCGTCCTCAAGACCCCAAGACTCGGTCTTTAGGACCTTATTATGCTTGGTCTTACATCTCATATCAAGTTCTCATATAGTCATATATGGATGATGATTTTTGTATACTCAAGTATGTTTATAATGTACAAATGGTCAAACTGTTGTAATTCCAACGTTGCACTTGATCCTTTGTTTGTTTACATATGTAAGTTGTAGATGATGGATATACGATCACAAACTTAATCTGGTATTCTTCATCGATTGGTGTTCCGAAACAGCATCTGTATTCACATTAGAAAAGCCAACATAATTTAGGTTCAAACTTAAATTTGCAGCGGTTTGTTAAGCACAGTATAGCACCTTGTCATTGTCGTAAATTGTAACATTACATTCATTGCTCAAATAGTAGAATAAAATTTGTGAAAACTAGTAATGCAGAACTACAAATGTGATAATTTCACAAAGAATAGAATATAGTCACTCGTGAGACATACATATGTCATCTTTTCAAGAATAGAAGTATCTGGGAAAATAATTCTAATATTGGCAAATATGTTTCCCTCCATAATTTGAATTTCTAAAACATTCAAAGCCCACACTTCTAAAAAGTTATCTTTACCCCAAACTGAATAGTGCAGAATCCTAACAAACTGTACTATATAGCCTATAGTTACCTGAGTTAAATACAAAGAGTTCACGAAAATTACAACGATAATCAAGCAACCCTTTTTTCGTCATTAAATATTTGGATCATACCTACATTCTGTTGTCCCTGCACAATGAAAAAAATCGTGAATACAATTGTTGCATCATGTCAAACGTGTTGTACTGCAGAGATGGGCCAATGTATAACTGATTATATGATACCAAGTAGTGAGTACTTTTAAATAATAAGACGTAACAAAACCGGCTCCCGAAAATAGGTCAACTTATGATTATTTAATCCTTATAAGTGAAATTATCTACGCATAATCTGTTTATCCAAACAATATAAATTGATCATTGAAATAATCAGTTCCAAAATGTAAATCCAAACACCCCCGTGATCCACAAACTAATGACACCTAGTTCAATTTGATTCAGTTCACAGATTCATGTAAACGTCAAAAAGGGTAATGACAAGATAAATTTATTACCTTAGATACACGCCATAACTAACAAAAGGTACAAATGGTCATCGGTCAAAAGATGGAGAACGAATATATTTGGAAACGGAAGGTTGTTGACGATTACTTGGAGACACAATGTTTGTTGGTGTGGGTGCAGCCATTGATTGAGCCACCACATTAGCCATATTTGGCTGCGCGTATGGCAATATTGTATTGGGTGGTGTCGTTCCTTGACCCTGCATAATAGGAACAAAAAGGTAATCGTTAATAGTAAAATAAATGAGTTCGGAAGACCATCAGTAGTTATGATACAAAAATTTGGTAACAAATTATCCAAAAATTTGAAATTTTGCACAAAAAAACCCCTTAATTTTGTATAATTATTAAAGGACTTTCAAATTAAAAGTGAAACCAAGAGTATAATAGTCTATTTACACATAATTTGGTGTAAATGGCATTAATTATGAGATGCACCTGTTGGCTAGCTTTCCATATCTGATTGGCCAACGCAGTAATCTGGTGCTGATGGTTCTGATGTAAATCTTGTGGTAGCTGCTGTTGCTGTATCTGATGGTATTGTTGCATCTTCATATATTCTTGCATTTGTTGCTGCTGCCGCTGGTACATCTGCAGACAATACTGTTGGTACTGTTCCTGCTGTTGATATAGCTGATATTGCTGTGTTTGCGGGGCATATTGTTGTTGTTGTGGTTGTTGTTGTTGCTGAATATATGATTGTTGATATGACTGTTGCATTTGCAGCCATTGTTGCTGATTCTGGGGCTGTTGCTGGTATTGATATTGCATCATTTGATTGTAGGATTGTGGGTTCTGAATCAACCCAGATTGTTCACTACTTTGCACAGGATACTGAGCTGTTAATTGAGCAATTTGGGGCGCATTTGGCACGGTTGGATGATCTTTGTTTGGCAGTTGCGCTATAGTGACTATATGAGCAGTTGGTTCGGGACTCACATGTTCAGAAGCTGTAAGCATGTAATTAGTTTTGCAAGTTTCCACATTTTGTGACGGGATTTGTGGAGGGTCCGTTTCTGATCCATGTTCATCTGTTACGTCTGGTTTCTTGGGGGAATCAGTTGTGGAGTTCTGGTTGGCCGTACAAGGGTTCATGGTATCCTCGAGTGCAGTAGAGGACTTGTGGGTTAAGTCGTTAGGTTCTTCTACCTGAGTGCACAAAGAAAGACTGTCCAAAGAAACTGGTTTTTGACTCGTTTCAACTTCGTGTCCGAGCTCTTCCTCTTCCTTTTCCTCTAGCTCAGTTCTAATTCGCTCAGATTTTTGTGATTCATGCCGCTCATTTCGTGATACACTACTAGATTTGCGTTTCGACCTTTTTGATTTCACAGAATTGTTATCATCCTTTTCTACATAGTGGTTGGCTGTGGACTTGTGAAGCTCAATGGCTTGACTTTTGGAAGTCAATAAGTTGTGCTTCTCATTGGCTGGATTTTGTGCAGTATGCTTAACATGAGCCTGAGATGGCTGCTTAGTAACAGTATGTGGCATCCTATCTCTTGTTTCTACGAGATCATTCGAAAGATACTTGTGTGAAGAGATACACCTAACCAGGCGTGGAAAATGTTTTATATGACGTGCCCATGCCTTTGTTATTTCGTGGGTTGTTCCACAGTAGTCAACAAACTGCAATCAAATTAAATATGAGAGTAATTAGCAAATAGAAAATCATTGTTTTTAAACAAAGAGTAAACTGAAAAGAAATCTAACAATGACGAGAAAGGCGACGCAAATTAAGAGGCTTACTGCAGTGCCATTTGAAATTAAAATTCAAATAATGTCGTTTCGAGTAAGTGATCTGACCTTCAAATACAGATGTGACAGATCCTCGCGATCTCTCAAGCTTAAACCTTGGGATCCATCAGATTTACAAGTTATGGCAGTGGCAACGATGGAGTCCAGTACATCCAAATGTCTTGATCCTTCGTGTATCATTGCAAAATTTATCAACTCCTACAAAAAACCACAGTAATTAGTTCCCTCTCCTCCTTTAGATTACTTGCCTTCACAAATTCTGACGTCTTAAATATATGAATTCACGCAAAATCTCAGACATAATAAATCATTATTGAAGGACAGTTTAGAGGTTCCAGTGTGCTTGTATAAGACGAACGATACCTCTAAAAGTAATTTAGAATGAGGCACTTGCTGAATACCAGATATCAGCAAGTCTATAGCAGCATCTGCACTTCCAGTGATCTACAAATAGGCAAAGAATACACAATTAGAAAGCATATGAAAATCCGAAACCATACCAACAAAAGTTATTTAACTTAATAAATACTTCATTCCCACATTTTTTTTTCTTGTCATAGATAATGATTTAGGTCATACTGATCAAATGCCTCAATACTGCTGTTTGGGCATTGTCTATACATACTCCGGGGGAACCGATATAGTTGGATGAACATTATGCCGGTTAATGAATTAAGCAGGGAGTAACTTTCTAGTTTGAATGTTTAGGAAATTAAAGTGGCAACTGCTAAAAAATAAGCTTGTGATTTGTTCCTATCATAATAGTTATAGGACTACCAATCATTATAAAATAAGATGCAAGTTGAAACTAGCTGGGCGTCCAACTGCCCCCATATCAGTTTTTATATCAGTAACAGGAGCTTATTCCTAGTCCCTATCATGTCAATGATAATAATGTAGACAGGTAGTGTAACGAACATTATTTTGTTTATGTAAGACGAGAGCTTAGCTTTATCAAAATGACCAGGAAATAAAAAAGTGCTGGATGAATATACATAATAGGTTGCACACACAGCCATTGTTATCTTAGGTCAGATGTATACGCAAATGTCCAAGTTAATAACGGGCAGAATATTTCGGAACTTGTTACCATGAATTTTAGACGGAAAAAGTGAATATACAGATTAGGGATTATGTGCATCTTCTCCTTTTCTGTTGCTACTTTGAGTGCTTTATCATAAATTTCCAAAGCCGCGTCAGCATTTCCCTGTTCATTATCTACCGTCAGTTTTAAGCACAACCTTTACTACAAATTCAGACGAAATGCTCATGAACGTGTACCAGACGTGTTTCCATATTTGCCTCTTTTATTGCCATTTCAATAAATGACGAATCAGATTCAGTATCACATAGATGAAATGCAGCACGAGCTCCTTCAATATCTCCGATTTTCTCTCTGAATCTTGCATTGAAAATATGCACCTCTGACACATTCTGCATAGAAGATATAAGAAGTGAGGACTAATTTCAGGATCCTAAAATCTAAAGATTTATCCCATTCTTCTCGATATAATTTTACAACTATTTTAAAGGTTGCAATAGTTACTCAGAAACTTTAATGTAAAAAATTATATCTTCCAATTTCTTTATAGACCGTTTTAGCGATAAAGTAACCCAACCCATATCTTAAATCTATAATTATGTTGTGTGTAGTTTATACTAGAAGAATAGCCAGTGAACATGCCAAAGTCAACATTTACAGAAACTAAGGAAAATACATCATCTCCAAATTCAAGTGACATCAGATACACACCTTTAAAAATACTTGTGTCGCCCTTTCTAAAGCAAAACTTGCTATTTCTCGCCCCCCTTTGGATTCCATAAACTCCACATACCGCATCCAGAATTCAGGGTAGTTAGCACAGGGAATTAAGCATCTTTCGTAGAGTTTCACAGCCTGTAAGTTAATAGTTGCTTTAAACAGCTTATTAAAGAAGTCATGTATCCATCTTCATAATATTCAATCATACCCAGTCAAAGTCCTCTTGTTTCTCAATGAAATCTAAATAATTATGCCAATTCTGTAGCTCCTCGTCGTCAAGTGGTTTTACACTAAAAAGGTCACTCTCCATATAATTCTCAAAATAATCAATTTCTTCGTGCAATTGGCACGATTTGTGATAGAACTGCTCACCAATAGCGATAAATTTATGTAGAGCTTCAGACCTCAGCTCAACACTGGATGATTCTTGCAGATTCCTGATGGTATGATAGATTTCATCATCAAATATGGCAACTTCTATATTACAATCAGCTGCATGGGGTTCAAGGTTGCCACTTTTTGCAAATGACATATCCTCTTCTACAAAATCAGCGAACTCTTTAAAACTGAAAGATACCAAAAAACACAAATTTAGAATCACCCAAGATTAAGTGGAAAGGTGTGAGCAACAAAAGTATTTCCTTCATTAACAAAAGACTGGTACTTTTAGTAGGTATTACAAAACAAAGTTGGAAGTGAATGCTTAAAACATAAGGCAAACTTACTTGTCATAATACTTGTGTAAACTCTTCGTTGGAAATTTTAGAGCACGGATAAGAATGTGTGCAAGAAAACTCCATTCCTGTTGAGCTAACTCAAATCTTATGTACAGATCCCATAATTTATGACATAAAAAGTCCTTTCCAACATAGGACAACCCTCTTTCAAATATTCTGCAAGATAAAGAAGAAAGTGAAATTAGGTGTATATTTCTAATATCATCCTGAGTTTGTGCTTAACCACTATGTCAGTTTAGTACAGTTTTGGTTTGGTGATATTTTGAACACCCTAAGGTACCATGATTACTAAAATGTGTAAGCAACTTGTAAACATAAACCAGATACTGGTGATATATTTACAACAGTGTAACAAAAAAGGTTGTACGAACGATAATAATACATTTGTTTTTGGGCGCTAGGCAGGTTTATTACCTTATTGCTATTATAACATCCTATGAACTATGTACCACAAATAGTTGCATTACTATTATTAGAAAATACAGCACCAGAGTGATAGAAATACTTACCGACGAACATCAGATGGGTCTGCAAAAGCAAGCATACTGAAGCTACAATACTCAACCCACAATCCAACAGAGTATGTTGCAGATTGCACTGCCTCTTCATAAACTTCAACAGCCTTCTCCACCGTGCAAAGTCGTGCCATGTGATCTGCATACTTCTTCCAATATCCGTGGCACAATGGAAACCAGCATAGAAACGACTCGTACGCAGATGATATTGCTTTTACGTTGTGCTGCAGTTATGTAAATATTATTTTGCAATACAACCTGATACTTTATTCTAGTTGGTTGGAATTGACATAATAGAAACGAAGCAAATACAATCCACATATTTCAAGACTATCACTATAGTTGGATTGAGCGATGCTAGTGTATATATGTGGCAAATTGACCTAGTCAGGTAACGAGCCATAATGGTTTCAGGTCAATTAGAGGTCACTTCTAGTGACATGCCAAATTGGGTCAGGTGGGGTTGTACCATTGTATCTCAGCCAAAACCACAACAAATGGTTTAGTGCTAGGTATGACACAAAATAACTTCATATATAAAACAGCAAGCTAATTATAGATTATCATGGCTCTCTACCTGATCTTTGACAATGTAACCATGTATTTAATTAGAGCTACCAAGCGGTCTTATTTTACACTTAAACATGTAAATAAACACTAGAGTATACTTCTAGATTATATTAACTACAGCAACAAGGAGGGCTTAAAAGTAAGCATAAAACATCGTAACCATGTGCAAATGCATAGACAGAGATTGACAGCAATCAGTCATCAATAAACATTACAAGAAGCTCACCGGGTAGGTTTTCTCAATCTCCGAAATGAGTTTAGTCCAAGATTTGAAGTCCATTGAGTCACCCGCAACAATTTCATAAACTTCTTCAGGAGAACCAACTGCTTAACAATTGACGAACATAGTCAAATTACATCATTGCCGTCTTTTATCCATAAATTATATTCTCAAAACATGGATACTCGAAATCAGTGTAACTTGCGGCATAAAGGTCAGAAAGATAGTGCAAAATTACTTCTTGGAGCAACATATTCAAATTCGAAGTATTAAAAACCAACAACATATTGTCCTTGGGTCAGCTTTCCCCGTTATCAACGTGTTGCAAGAAAAACCAACAGATGATTTAAGTGACTGGAGCAAACATTAAATATCAATGTAACTACATTCGAGAATGCAAACAATATCTCCCTATGCTTTAAGTGAACAAGAACAATCGCTCCTTGTAAATGATCCTCGAGATAACTAATTTAACTAAAAATTAGCAATGTGCTAGTGCAGAAGTAAAAGTAAATGGAACAGGTTATCCCTATTCAAGTCTCCCCATAACCCTTTCCCTGGCCACCCCCAAATATTTACCTAGTAAGGTTTGAACCCTAGACGTCTTGTGAGGAACGTGCCAGGGTGTTCCCCTCGAATTGGCAAGAAAAAAGTTTACGTCTTGCCCATTAAATAACTCATAGGAATATAGTAGTTTCCAACTAGTTCACCCGCCGTTGTTATAAAATATACATTTATTTTAACTTTATAGGAGAAGTTGATCCTGATTCCCTAATTACCTACGAAAACTTGTATTAAAGAAAAGTTCACTTCGTTCTCGTACTAGGTTGAATTACTATTGTGAGGAGGTTAGCAGAGCGTGGGGTTTCAAAGTTGCAGGCATTATTAATGTGTGTCGAAAGAAAACTTAAATCAACTTCACAATAATAAGAATCATCACTTAAAAGCATATGCCAATGCTCTAAACAAAACTTAATAATCACTTAAAAACAATCCAACTAACTAACTTCACTTAACGGAGCTAGGGTTAGGGTTAGGGTTTTGAATGGAACTGACCTTCTGTCACAGTTTCCATGGCGTCAGCGGCGTCGGCTAGTATCAACAGATCCATTTGATCTCGCCGGAAATCAATTTTTTTTAGCGAGTCTGACAATCTGGGTATTTTTCAGGGGGTCTTTGGAATCTACTCCTAATAAAGTAAATAACACGTCATCATTAAAATTTTCAAAGGGGGTAGTGTTTGGATAAGCTTTACAAGTCTTGCTGTTTAACTTTTAAACCCGTCTGTTCTGATTGGATTGGGTATGTTTATGTTGTTTAACTTTCAAACACTTTTTTGTTTGACTAACTTTTTTTGTTATCCAAAGTTCCAAACATCATAGGACAAGGAATTTTTACGTATTAATTTAGATAGGAAAATGTTACGAGCATACTTCATCAAATACTTTGCGGATTTTAAAAAAACTCGTAACATTTACTTTGCTAAACTAAATCTTGCGAATTTTTAAAAAAATATCGCAACGTGAACCTTGCTAGTTTTCAGAAAATTAGCAAGGTTGCAAGTTTTGATTTAGCAAGGTAAATCTAGCGATTTTTTAAAAATTCGTAAATTCTCGTAAGATCTTGCTAATATAATACTCCTTCCGTCCCACTTTTATTGTTCTCATTTGACTTTTTGATCTTTAATATTTTTGTTTGTGTTATATAAGTAATACTTTATGAAAATTATACCAATGAAAATATATTAAAAAACTAATCCATTCATATATTTTGCATTAAGTGTTATATAACACAAACAAAAATATTAAAAATCAAAGTTGCAAAAAAAAGATTTCAAAAAGTCAAATGATGACAATAAAAATGAGACAGAAGGAGTAGTGTTTCTTCTTAATAAGTTGGGTATTTGATGAATTATGTTTGTAAAATTGGTTATTTTTTCATTTTCCCTATTTGAAATGACTTGATAAATTAATGAGAGGACTTGTTTTTCTATCATTTTGTATTTTAAGTCATCAATTTTACATAAGTAGAAAATAAGTAACTTCATGCATGATCTAGTAGTTTTTAACCTTGCGCATACATAAGGCTGTTAAATATGGTTTCTATAAAGGGTAAATCACTATAGAAAACATCATACTTGCCACCTTATCTTTTTATAACTTCATACTACAAATTTTTTCTTCTCGGGTCAACAAAGTCAATTTTTGGCCTTTTATGGTAGCCTATTTCTAGTTATCAAGGCACACGCCTTTCACTGCCACGGTGGAATTGATAATCCACCTCCTCCTTCAACCTCAGTTCTGCACACTCCCACCAATCCCTCACCTCCGTACAGCTTTATACTTTTTTTATTCACCCCACACAATACTTAAACTAACCCGACATATCACTTTCAGATCCAAATTATTCCTCAAAAAACCCTAACTCAACCACACCATTTAATACTCCCAATTGATTGTCTCTTTCCTTAATTGTTGGTCCCAAAAGGTATTTATTGTATTCTATTCAATGTTTTTTACTCCAATTGTAATAATTTGTATAAAAAAATTCAAAAACGTAGCTTTATTCAATTTAGGGTTTATGTTAATTTTTATTTTATTTTTTGAACTTTCAGGTCTGATGGACAGGCCTGGTGATGTGGTGTTTAGAATACACTACAATGGTGTATTTCAGTATGTCCATTAAGATATGAACAATTCAGAGTTGTAGAAATGCAGGTATGTACAATTGATATGGTTATGTTTAATCAGCTTCTTGATATGTTAGTTGCTAATATAAAGGATAACATATGGGCCTTGTTCATTTGCATTCCTGGTTTAGACATTGATAGTGCTGGACTAGAAATTATTGAAAGTGATGTTGATGTATATGCTTTGTATAACCTAGCTAAAAAACATGTAACATTAGACTTGTTTATAGCACATTTACCATAGAATTTAGCAGTCTACCATCACAAAAATTTATGTTTAGATGGTTCAGATGAAGAAGTAACATCCAAAAAAAGGGAACATGATATAAGAAAGCAACATGTTGGTAATATGTCTGTTGAGGAGTTAGTTGCTTAGGCTGAGGAAGAAGCAAGATCTCCTTACTTAAGGTCTCCACCACTTAAGTCTAGACCTTTTAGGAATGATATGAAGGGTAGGGTGTTGTTTACAGACATGTATTGTGCTAAATATGAAGGCTTTAAAATGTATCCTCTTTTGAATGAAGATGAGGTTGGTAAGGAAGATTTGCTAGTCTAGTGTTCTAATTTGGAAAATAAGTGTATCAATGATGCTGCTAAGATTCTAGAGGCTATGAGTGAGGGTAACAATGATGCTAGTAAGTGTGTTGATGTCACTCAAGGTGTACAAGGTGCAGTTGATGGTATAACTGGGGGTATGAATGATGGTATGGATGTTGCTAACATTGATATTGATGTGTACAAGTTCTTGTCTAAACAGTAAGGAAATCTAGATTAGAAGGGCAAAAGTAGTAAAAATGATCAGTGATGTGATACATTTTCTGAAGTAAAAAAAAGTGTGTAAAGGTGCTTTGAGCAGCAAGTAAAAAAAGAAAGGTTGCTAGTAGGGGTAACGGTATATCAATAAGAGAGAATGACCGTCATAATGTTGGGGACAGACTATGAGACGGATTGTGATGAGCATGCTTATCATTATTCTGAATCTGACAGTGATCACTCAGACAAGTCTTTTGATTATCTGAGTAATGGTGAAGATGAGCTAATTGAACATAGGAGAAGAATGATTCAATTTAAAGTTAATGGTGCTGAAGTTCCTGATGAAGTTCCTTTTGATGAAGTTCCTCGTGAATTTGGTAATGAAGAAATATCTGCTGAAGTTGAGCATACTACTATTGATGTTGACAGGTTAGGAGAAATTGATGATAGTGGTGTAGGATTAACTCCTTTGATAAGAGAGCATGAAAAGTATATGCAAGCTTTACTAAGGAAATTAAAGGGTAATGGGATGGGAATAACATATCCTTTTGCCATTGTTAAGGAGTCAAAGGAAATGTATCCCATTTACGATAATTTGACACACTGAAAATTGAAGAAACCCAAGGTAATGATTGAATTCAATGTGATAATTCTATATTTTTGTATTTCTATCTTTTAATATATTAAAATGATGTTATTTTATTTTGTAGCTTGGCGAGAGTTCCCAAATGTTGATAAATTTAAGGAATGCCTAACCTTTTATGTTGTGGCAAATGGGTTCTCACTATGGTTTGAAAGAAGTAATAAAGAGAATATTGTAGCTAAATGTGGCCAAAGGAAAGAAATAATCAAGGATCCTTGTAAAGGTAAACAAAGAGCTTTTAATAAATATCCATCCAACAATGGTCAAAAAACATGATGTAATTAGAGGTGTTATTATAAGTTGCTTAAAAGTGAAGACTCGTATCAAGTAGTATCTTTGATTGATGACCATACTTGTGTTAGAAACTTCAATTACGGTAGGCTCATTAGTTACAAATGGATAGGAAGGCATTTTGAGGATAAAATAAGGATGAATCCACAAATCACCTTAGATCAGATTGTTGCTTTAGTAAAAAAGAATTACAAATGTATAGTGAGTCGTACCCAGTGTAGGAATGCTAAGAACTATGCTTTAAGTGAAGGTGATGTAACCATTCAAGATCATTATTGTTATCTTAGGTCTTATGCAAAGGCGTTGGCTGATTCAAATGAGGGTAGTACTATTAAAGTAAGGGTGACAGTCAACCTGTGAGAACTCGTGTTTTCAGGTGAATAAATTAATTGTATTTTATTCCTATTGTTACCGCCAAGTAAAATTTTATTTTACTTTTACCCGATTCGGTAAATATCGTGCTCCTAGTTAAATTCATGTTGTACTTGAGAATTTCTTCAGTCTATGTGTCTATCGCAGTTTGATAATTCCATTATTCACCTCTAAGTTTTAAAAAATTTGTTTTTACTATTTTTCGCGTCATGCCAAAAATCGAGCCAAACTTATACTTTTGCGTTCTTGGTAATTAAATAAGTGTTTTTAAGCCCAAGTAAGTAGTAAATTTGTAAAAAAAAATTATTACAACATGGTCCAAGATCACATTGTGGCCGGCCATGTTTGATCCAAACAACCTTTACCATATTTTTTTTACTAAAAAAATGTTACTAAACATAAAATCTTGATCATATAAGTACTCCTTCCTAATTCTAACTCTTTCCTAAAAACTCACAGTATCAAGTTGTAAAAAAAAACTTTATGTTTTCTCCTCCTCTGTGTTGGTTCGACACAACCAAGACCACCATCACCACCATCCCAAAACTTTGATCATCTACTTCCATTACCTCCTAAACCTTCACTACATTAATCTTTTCTACTAATCCTCAAAGAAAAACCCCCATGCAACATATTTTTCAAGAATTGGGTTTATGAAGATTTCAATGGATTTTTATTAAAATTAAGGGTACAAGGGTTTAATTCAAGTGTAATTGAAGATATTGGTAAAAAAATCAAGGGTTTGACTAATTTAGGGTGTTTGGCTTCGGCATAAACAAGGAACCCACAAGGTTTCCTTGTTGATTTTCTTGCTTATCTTGCTACATTGTAAGTATACTCTGTGTTGGTTCGTCACAAACCAAGACCACCATCTCCACATCCCAAAACTTTGATACATATAATTCCTTTACTTTCTATAACATTCAATTCATTAATCTTTTTACCTAACATCAAGGAAAAAACCCATGCAAAATATTTTTCAAGAATTGGGTTTATGTAGATTTTAATGGATTTTTTATTAAAATTAAAGGTTCAAGGGTTTATTCATGTTGTAATGAAGATATTGGTTTAAAAAAATCAAGGGTTTTGACTATTTGGGTGTTGTTTAGGCTTAAACAAAGGATCTCCTAAGGTTTCCTTGTTGGTTTTCTTGCTTATCTTGTACATTTGTATGTATAATTTAGTTTTCCCTTGCTCATATTTAATTTTATGTGCATTTGTTCAATTTATGTGCTTAGAATACTTAGGTATTAGTATTGTGAGGTGTTTTTGATGTTTGGGATAAATTTTGATTATAGGTTTTAGATGGATGATTAGGCGTATAAGTTGTTGGTGGATAATGCGAAGTGTGAAATAATCGAAGTTTGAAGGGGTTTAAAGCTACCCAAATTAGTGCAGAAAATTTGAGCGCCGTATTCAGCCGAGTCAAACTTTGTAAAACTGAAATTTGAACATAAATTATGATAGGGGACGTTAATAGCTTCGAATCGATAGGTCGCACGTCCCGTAACTCCTAAAAATGAAGTTTTTATGGCCTCCGGAAGTTTAGAAATCAATAAAAACGAATTCTGCACTTTATATTTTAATACTTGCTGATGCGATTTTCGTGAGCCGTTTTGGGCCCTTTCTGGTCCGAATCGGCCTTCCGTTAAAACTAAGAAGTTGTTTAGAATGACGTTTTACCTTTCCGCGAGGTTTGCTAAGTCTAAAAAAGTGTAATGGCAGGCCGAAAAGCTTAGAGAAAATCTGCGTTTTTCATATTTCTTTAGTTACATCAGACCTGAGAAAGGGGCATTTTCGTCCTTTTCTGTCGAGTTTTGGGTCTCGGGTAAAACTAAAAAGTTGTTCAAAATGCCGTTTTACTTTCTCGCGAGGCTTGCGAAGTCTGAAAATGGGTAATTTTGGGTTAAAAACCGAGGGTCAACCTAGAAAAGGCTTTGACTTAATAAAAGTCAAGTTTAGTAAAAAAATTTGTAAAGAGATCATATGAAGTGGTAAGAGTCTTATAAACCTAAGAATGTTTAGGCGAGAAATGTTATACTCCATAGTCGGGTTTAGAACTTTTGTCACCTCTAAATAGTAAGTAAAAAAATAGTAACTTTCTAAAGCTGGAAACTTTTCTTTAACAGAAATGATTCGGAAGGGTAAAATAGTACGTAAGCTTAGAGGAAAACACTTGAGATGTTATTATAAGAGTTTTAAGGCGCGTGTAGGGATTTTAAGCACATGGTTATGTATATGCAATATATATGTACATATTATTATTTTTATATGCAATTATGCATTACGTGGTAATATTTAAAGCTTCTAATAACGCGCCACTTATATTTAGGTCATGGTTGATCGTTGGTGCATTATTCTCTTTATTTGATTCTTGTCGTCCTATTCTACCTTCGTGTGAGTTTTAGCCCCTTTTACTACTTAATTGTCTTACAAATTCCGGGGTGAGATTACATGCCTGTTTTTTTGGCACGCAAGTATTTTCAAAATTGTATGTATTCTATATTATTGCTGATTTTTATTGCTATTTACCACAATGGCCAATTATGTCCCTTTCATCATGACCGTTAATTACTAAGGCTGTATACGCAATTGTTGTGGGATAGAATCTATCGGGTTTAACAATCCCCGCTTGAATTTTGGTCACAAGTTGCCATGTGTATTTAACCATGTTGAGTTCTTTGAATGTTTTGGCATACTTCTGCATATTATAAAGGCAAAAAATAATTATGGTTTCTGGGTCATGAGCTTAGTGCTATAATACATGTTTTTAGACTTTAAAATTTGTTGAGTAGTATACTATTACTTAAATCTTGTGGCACTAAATCGTTTGTTCAATAAACATTATTGATTTATTAATCATTGTTTTATGATTAAACCTTTAAATTCCACATCTAACTTTATTGTTGACATTTTTGCTTGTATTTTCTCAAGTTTTCAGGTATATTGCTCGAAGGGATGTCGCACGGATATGTATTTAGAAGACTCTACATTTTACACATTCGATAAAATTTCTTTTGAAAAACACTATGTTTCGTAAAGTCTTTCTCTTATTTTACATTCGATGAGAACTTTATCTAAACGTTATTAATGTCTAAACACTTGTTTTATTTTAAACTGTTGGGACCTGTTTGCAACATATAATTTGTTTTATGTTAACGAATGTGAACTTTTGAAATGTATTTTAAAAGTCTCATTTTGAGGTCGTTTTCTGTGACTGTATTCTTGTTTCCATGATCGTCGCACCTCAATGTTCTTTTCCGATGCAATCCTATTTTGGGGGAGTGACTGATAGTATCTGAGCTCCGGTCATAGAGATCTGGGTCGTTTTCAATCTAAACTTGACTACTTTACAAATTTAGAGTGTCTCCTTTTGTTTTAACAATATCTGTGCGTGCGTACTTCCTAGCTGCTTATAATTACTCTCTTGAGCAATACTACTAGTATTATATTAATAACAATTAGTATGATACTTGACTTTCTTTTCGATCTCTTACGCCTATTTTCAAGAGTATCGCTATTTATCTATATAAAGGCAATTTATGTAAATATCGTTGGTTCGATTGCCTTATGTCTATATTCTGGAAACGTCACATATTTTTATTTAATCATGCTTGTTACAAATACTTTCTTTTAATAAGACATTGTTAGTGATGCAATGGTGCTTAAGTTTCTTTATGATTTTTTTTCATAATGTCAATTTTTGTTGATACTGAAATTCAACATAGTTTGTCGACCCCATTGGCTATTTTACTAATCGACTATGAGTTTGGACACTCCCTTCGTACTTCTGTAACGCATTATGTCTTCATGTGAATTATCCGACATAGGAAAAGCAGGCTTATTGGATTACGCTATTAAATTCATTCGCATCGTACACGCCGCCTTGGTGCACCTAAATTTCTAGAACACGACTCATGATGTTTATTCTTTTTCTCTTCTCTCCTTGTGATTTTGGAGAACTGTTTCACTAAGAAGACAACTGCTAAAGTTCAGCAGCTAGCAAGTCGACATATAGCCAAGTATGGCATGGACATAACTTTTTTCTAAAAGGGAGCCACTATCGTGATGTCTGTTAAGAATCACGTATAAAGACCCTTGAGTCAAACTACGCTAATGAAGGTCGCATCTTCATACTAGAATATATTTGGGAACGACAATCAACATCCCCCACTCCGAAGTTGGAAACTCGACCATCGTAGTTAATGATGACCTTTATTTAAAACATTTCTTTAAAAACTCTCAGTGTATTGTTTGCCTTGTGGTACGGATATATCCACTCTCTTCAATAAAATTTTGTTTTGTTCAATTAACTTCTCATAGTCCTTTTTATATCTTCGATATTCCTATCCTTAGTACTCGTGGTAAGTTTTAACCATTAGTATTAACTCCCTTCCATAACCAATTGCTCATAACATTATTTCCTCTATCCCATGTTAACATTCTTGATAAACCACTTCCTTAATATGTGCTTGTTTTGGCCATTGGTATTAACTCTCTTTAATAATTAATTGTTTGCACAATTTAATTCTCCTATCTGTTTAACATCTTTAACATCATTGTTTCCTTTGAAATTTGCCTCTTCCAATTATTGATATTAAGTTCTCGTTTGATCAGTTATTTTTTGAATCTACAGTCTTTCAAAAATTTCTACCTTCATTTCTTATGACCATTTATAGTAATTTGATATTCTTGGAACATCTACTTCATTTTATTATTATTATGATCATTGACCTTGTTTGCCTAATTATTTGTGCAAGGATTCTTGTACTTCCTTGAGTCGTAAAATTTGCTTATGCTATAACCATTTTTAGATACGTTATCTCTTTTAATCATTATTTCATTTGTACATTCGTCCTTCTATGTGCTCTCTTAAATCGTTGACACATTCGTGCTTTACATGCTCGCGACATCTTATATTATTTTTTCATATACTCTTATCCATTTCCCTCGCGATGCTATAACTATTCTTTTTCTTTATGGTCCACTCATTCCTTCATTGCATTGATTTAATGATTTTCGCTATCTTGTTCACAAAATGTTCAATATCTGTTTTAGGATTCTCTAAATCCTAGAGTATCAAACTCATTATCAGCTTTTTAAATTGGCATGCACTTCCTTTAATTAGTAATTTATTTGATTTCTCCATTTTCATTGATTATCAACCCAAATTCATTTTCAATCTTGATACATATTGTCACTTGATATATACTTCTCTAATCATGAGTATGGCCTATTAATTCTTTGTTTCACTTGTTTTATCATTAATACATGTATTCCATTCCACTAGCACACTGCAGACATTACATGTCTTAATCATTATTTATTTCATATTTGTTTGCTATCATGTTTAATTGTCTTATTGAACCATTCGATCATGTTTTGATGCCTAATCTAAAGTTCGTAACTTTAATCCTGCATTGCAAGAAATGGTTGTTTGATGAAAGTCTTGTCATTCCGCTAAACGAAATTCGACTCAACAACAAGCAACACTTTAACAAGAATCCTGCAAAGATCTCAAAGATCGTTGACCATGAGGTTCAAACACAACTAAAGCAAGATCCGTTAAACCTGTAGCTAAAGTTTCATTGGAACCCTCGACGAGGACCTGAATTCGCAAGGGAGCGAGAATAGCAGTTCAAAGCTACCGTACCTTCTTCAGGTGTTGCAACCTGAGCCTTGAGGACAAGGCTCTTCTAACCGGAGGAGACTGTAACATTCCGTATTTTCAGGTCATTTACGACGTCATCTATTTTACTAATTATTTTTTTTCTCGTACGCGTTTACTTTTAATTCTTATTATATAGTAAAATCGCGTAAACTAAAAATCAACAATTAACGTAAACGGACACCAAACGAATTAAAGCTTTCGTCAAGCAAGCAATATATTATTTTTACGAAAGTAATAATAAACTTTTTATATTTTATTTTTATTGGTTGCGTAAAACGTTTACGTTTCGCAATAAAATACATTTAGGCATACCCGGAAGCACCAAAACTTTTCTACGCTTCAACAAATACCCACTTTTATACCCAATACCCAAAAATTCAACATAATATCTTACATATACATATATACATCCGATTATAGATAGTGAAGACCAAAGATATTTCAAACTTGGAAAAACATGTTCCTTAATTCCATGGGATGATCCTTTCTTTTTAAGACAAAGACCAAAGACCTCCATGAAACCCTCATCTTGTCTTTGACTAGTCATTAGGGTATTTAAGGACTTTGCTAGTGAAATACACACACACTTCTCACTTTTAAGGTGTAAAACATAAAAACCTCTCCTCCTCCCCCCTCCTAGCTCACGGCACAACACAAACCAACATCAAATCCATACCAAATTTTACTTATCACATTTACACACATTCTTACTATATATCTAAGAAAAATGGAAGATTAGGGTTTAGGGTTTCAAGATCTTGCAAGCTTGGGTTTATAATCTAAACAAGGGTTTAGATTGTGTTGGTTATCATATTACATCATATTAAGGTTAACTAAAACCCTTTATGTCTTTACATTTATCATTTTATGCATATATGAGTTCTATATATTTAATCACCATTTAGGATACTTTTAAACATGTAAAACATATTTCTACTTGTGATCATGGTTTCGAACATTTTTACATATGTTATGAGGTTGATAATATCATGAAATAATGGATATATAAGTATTGTAACATGTTGGTTAAGTGTAAACATGTATATGTATAAACTTGTAATTTAAAGTTACTTAAGAAAGTTTAAGGTTTTTAAGCCTTGTTAAGGACTTGATACTTTGGAACTCATGGACACAATATGGATCTTGGACTCTATTATATGTAAGACAAGAATATAATAAGTCTTGAAAAACTTGTGGTAAAACTTTTAAATACGAAGACGTGCTCGAAAGAATCGCTAAAACCGGAGTTAAAACGAATAAGTTACGACATTTACGAGATTTACGATAACTAAATCTATATAAATAAATATATAACTATTATGAGCAGTAAAAATCACTATTCACCAGAAAACTCAGATTTTGAAAATATTATATTTTGATAACTCGTCTTTTATAAACATACTACGTCTCATGACGATTCCGGGCATATAAGGAACTTGAAAAACCGATTCATAACGAAAAAGATACGTAGTTTACGAGTTTTACGATAATAACCGGAGACATAAAAGAATTTTTATAAAAACTTGTTATAAAAATTCTACAAACAAAAGGTTTGGTATTTTTTTAAATCAACAATATTTTTGGATTCCAAAACAATAAGAAACGTAATTTTTCAATTAAAAACGAGAAAGTTATGAATTACGCAAGATTATATACCTAAATGTATAAAAATACTTTTATAAAACCATTTTTATAAAAAGTTTATGTTCATGACAGAAACATTTATTTTTGTAAACCTCATAAATATATAGTACTTTCAATTACGACCCCCACCACCCCATCCCCTCCCCCCACCCCCCCTGACGTGTCGAAAATACACACGCTAAAACGGAGCTATAACGAATAAGATACGCCATTTACGGGTTTTACGATAACTAAAACTATAAAAATAAGTTTATAACTGGTATAAACAGTAAAATCACTATTCATCAGAGGACTAAAAATATGATAATGTCAAATTTTGATAACTCGTCTTAATATGAAAGCCGTAGACATAGGAAACGCAAGAAAGGACTTGAAACGTAAAAAGTTATGTCTTTTTAGCTAAGGTATAATTATAAACGTTTTAACCTTATAAATATGATTTCACTAAAACAATTAGATGGTGATTAGCTATATAGAATTATACATGGTAGTAGTTATCCAATGTGATTAGTACTTATACGACCTATATTGGATTAGGTTGCATTCCATCATTTCCGTGACGCATTTTCTGTTGTATTTGGATTATCAATAACTCGAGGTGAGTTCATAGCCCCATTTCTATCTACTTGTTTTACAAACTCTACGGGGTGGAATTACATACTTGTTTTACTACGGACACAAGTGTTTTAAAACTGTATGCTATTTCGTGATCATATTATTGCCTAAGTACCCTTGCCACTAAGTCCCCTTTTATCATGAACCGTGAGTTGCTATATTAGTAAGCGCGAGTGTTGTGGATAAATCTTTCGGGACTGACAATCCCCACCTTTCTTTGGGGTCACAAGTTGACTCATGGTGCATTTAACATTTGAATAATATGTTGGTTGTTTGGCATCATCCTTTTTACTGCGTGGGGCATATATTACGATTACTTATTACGTGTTAAGGTTCGGTGTCATGAGCTTAGTGCAATAATACCTGTTTTTGGACTACTGAATATGATTCATGGTCTACTATTACTTAAATTTTGTGGTCCACTCTTTTAACCACAAACTATGATTCATACCTTTGTGTTGACCCTTTAGCATGTTTAATTTCAGGTCCTAAGGTATAAGCTTGGATGGGAGCCGTGACGGATATCAATGAAGATGGATTCTGTGTTTATTTAAATTCGATGCAACTTTATCTTATAAAAACTTATGTCATCTTTTGGTATTACGAAGCTTTTGTTTAATTAAGAACGTATGTGGAAATGTTTACGACTTTTAAAACATATGGGACCTAATGTATGAACTCTGATATTTTGCTATGGCATCGAAGAACTCTTATCTTAAAAAACCGTCCATTTAAAGGTCGGTTCATTATATCTTGATTGTGTTACTTTGCGTAGCACCCCATTGTTACCATTCCGCTGCATACCAGAATTTGGGGGTGTTACAAGTTAGGGCATCTGTTTGTTTTGTTTAGTACATCTATTTGTATGAACATTATGGCATCATTGTGTATGTTTAGGGCATCTATTTGTTTGTTTAGGGTAACGTGTAATCATAATCAGTTATCAATTATTGTTTTGATATGTGCATCTGTTAGTATGATTAGGGCGTCACACGAATTGTTACAACGCTTGTTTGTATAATTAGTGCATCCAAAATATGTGTTACGACATCTTTTAGTATGATAAGAGCATCATGTTAAGTTAGGGCATCTGTTTGTGTTGTTTTGTGCATCCATTTTATGAACATTAGGGCATCATTGTGTATGTTGTATCCAAAAATATGTGTTACGACATATCTTAGTATGATAAGAGCATCATGTTAAGATAAGGCATCTGTTTGTTTTGTTTAGTGCATCTATTTGTATGAACATTAGGGCATTATTGTGCATGTTTAGGGCATCCATTTATATGTTTATGGTAACGTGTAATCATAATCAGTTATCGATTATTGTTATGATAAAGGCATCTGTTAGTATGATTAGAGCATCACATCAATTGTTACGACGTGGTGTTTGTATAATTAGTTGCAACCAAAAATATGTGTTACGACACCTTGCTTAGTCATGATAGAGCATCATGTTAAGTTTTTATACATCTTTTTTTTGTTAGTTCGTGATCATTTGTAGAACATTAGGAGTATTGTGTATTTTGCATCCAAAAATATGTGTTACGACATCTCTTAGTATGATAAGAGCATCATGTTAAGATAGGGCATCTGTTTGTTTTGTTTAGTGCATCCATTTGTATGAACATTAGGGCATCATTGTGTATGTTTAGGGCATTTATTTGTATGTTTAGGGTAACGTGTAATCATAATCAGTTATCGATTATTGTTATGATAAGGTCATCTGTTAGTATGATTGGGGCATCACACGGATTGTCACAATTTTTGTTTGTATAATTAGTGCATCCAAAATATGTGTTACAACATCTCTTAATATACAAATTACAACATTTGTTTGTTTTCAAACAGATGCCCTAAAGTACCTCAAACAGTGCACTAAAATGCATACATATCGAAAAAAAGTTGAAAAAAAGTTTGTGAAAAGATATTTACGGAAAAAAAATCGTAATTTTTTTTAGAAAAAATATCAAAATTTTTATTTAAAATTTTCTGATTTTTTTTTAATTTTCAAAATTTTCAAATTTTCGAAGTTTTTTTTGAATTATTTAACTTTTTTCAAATTTAAAAAAAAACATCGATTTGTTTTTCAGATTTTTGAACTTTTTTTTCAAATTTCCAAATTTTTTTTCAAAATTTCGAACTTTTTTTCAAAATTGTCTGTTTGAAAAATATCTATTTTTTTCAAGTTTTGGAATTTTTTTCTAATTTTCGAATTTTTTCCTCATGTTTTCAAAAAAAAAGATTCTTGTTTTTGGACTTTTTTTCAAATTTTCAAAAAAAATATTAAAATTTTGAACCTTTTTTTTAAATTTTCGTACTTTTTTCCAAATTTCCGAACTTCCTTTCAAATTTTCCAATTGTTTTCGAATTTTCAAAAATATTGTTTTTATCGAAATATTTTTTTTTCAAATTTTCGAAAATATTTTTTTTCTAATTTTTGAATTTTTTTTCAAATTTTCGATTTGAAAAATATCCATTTTTTTAAGGTCTGAATGTGAAATGAGAGAAAGAAGAAAAAAAAAAAGAAAAAAAATTAGGCATTATATATGAATGGTGAAAATTTAAAAAATATATCCTTAAAGAATGAAGGAAGTTACAAACAGCCCCCTGTAGTTTGATGTAAAAAAGGGAGGGGAAGGAGGCTTGATCTAACGGTTGGGAAGTGGTTTTCTAGGTTTTCCACCGAGATGAAGTTTTCTCATGATCTCATCTATATATATATATATATATATATATATATATGTATCTATATATATATTATATATATATATATATATATATAATATATATATATATATAATATATATATAATATATTATATGTATATATATATATAATATATATATATTATATATACATATATATTTATATTATAAATATATATATATAACAAATTTTTATATTATAATATATATTATATATACTATAATATATATATTATAGATACATATAGATATATATCTATAATATATATTATACATGGGATCATGAGGAAACTTCCTCTCGGGTGAAAAACTCTTCGAAAACCACTTCAACCGTTAGTCAAGTCTCCTTCCCCTCCCTTTTTTACATCAAACTACAGGGGGCTGTTTGTAACTTCCTTCATTCTTTAAGGATATATTTTTTAAATTTTCACCATTCATATATAATGCCTAATTTTTTTTCTTTTTTTTTTTCTTCTTTCTCTCATTTCACACTCAGACCTTAAAAAAATGGATATTTTTCAAATCGAAAATTTGAAAAAAAATTCAAAAATTAGAAAAAAAATATTTTCGAAAATTTGAAAAAAAAATATTGTCTGATAAAAACAATATTTTTGAAAAAATTCGATAAATACAATTGGGAAAAATTGAAAGGAGTTCGGAAAAATTTGGAAGAAAAGTACGAAAATTTAAAAAAAAGGTTCAAATTTTAACTATTTTTTTGAAATTTGATTAAAGTCCAAAACAAGAATTTTTTTTTTGAAAATACATGAGGAAAAAAATTCGAAAAATTAGAAAAAATATTACAAAAAATTGAAAAAAAATAGATATTTTTCAAACAGACAATTTTGAAAAAAAGTTCGAAATTTTGAAAAAAAATTTGGAAATTTGAAAAAAAAGTTCAAAAATCTGAAAAACAAATCGATGTTTTTTTTTAAATTTGAAAAAAGTTAAATAATTCAAAAAAAACTTCGAAAATTTGAAAATTTTGAAAATTAAAAAAAATCAGAAAATTTTAAATAAAAATTTTGATATTTTTTCTAAAAAAAATTACGGATTTTTTTTTTTTCTTACCGTTAAAATATCCTTTCACAAACTTTTTTCAATTTTTTCGATATGTATGCATTTTCGTGCATTTGTTTGAGGTACTTTAGAGCATCGTTTGAAAACAAACAAATGTTATAATTTGTATATTAAGAGATGTTGTAACACATATTTGGATGCACTAAATTATCAACAAAAAATTGTGACAATCCGTGTGATGCCCAATCTCTAACAGGATGACCTTATTCATAACATAAATCGAATAACTGATTATGATATCACAGTTACCTAACATACAATAAATGCCCTAAACATACACAATGATGCCCTAACGTTCATGAAAATGAATGCACTAAACATACAAACAGATGCCCTATCTTAACATGATGCTCTTATCATACTAAGAGATGTCGTAACACATATTTTTGGATGCAATATAACACATATATGCTCTAATGGTCATACAAAGGGACTGCCATCTAACTAACAAAAAAATAAAAGATGTCTATATTAACATGATGCTCTTTATCCATTCTAAGAGGTGTCGTATTCACATTTTTTGGTTGCCTAATTATACACAACCACGTAGTAACAATTTGTGTGATGCTCTAATCATACTAACAGATGCCTTTATCATAACAATAATCGATAACTGATTATGATTACACGTTACTATAAACATATAAATGGATGCCCTAAACATGCACAATAATGCCCTAATGTTCATACAAATAGATGCACTAAACAAAACAAAACAGATGCCTTATCTTAACATGATGCTCTTATCATACTAAGAGATGTCGTAACACATATTTTGGGATACAACAACACACTTGATGCCTACTGTTCCTAAATGGATGCACAAAACAACACAAACAGATGCCCTAACTTAACATGATGCTCTTATCATACTAAAAGATGTCGTAACACATATTTTGGATGCACTAATTATACAAACAAGCGTTGTAACAATTCGTGTGACGCCCTAATCATACTAACAGATGCACATATCAAAACAATAATTGATAACTGATTATGATTACACGTTACCCTAAACAAACAAATAGATGCCCTAAACATACACAATGATGCCATAATGTTCATACAAATAGATGTACTAAACAAAACAAACAGATGCCCTAACTTGTAACACCCCCAAATTCTGGTATGCAGCGGAATGGTAACAATGGGGTGCTACGTCAAAGTACAACAATCAAGATATATGAAACGACCTTAAATGGACGTTTTAAGATAAGATTTCATTCGATGCCATAGCAAAATATCAGAGTTCATACATTAGGTCCCATATGTTTTAAAAGTCGTAAACATTTCCACATACGTTCTTAATTTAAACAAAAGCTTCGTAATACCAAAAGATGACATAAGTTTTTATAAGATAAAGTTGCATCGAATTTAAATAAACACAGAATCCATCTTCATTGATATCTGTCATGGCTCCCATCCAAGCTTATACCTTAGGACCTGAAATTAAACATGCTAAAAGTCAACACAAAGGTTGAGTGAATCCATAGGTTTGTGGGTATAAAGTATGGACACAAGATGTAAAGTAATAGTAGACTTATGAATCATATTCAGTAGTCCAAAAACAGGTATTATTGCACTAAGCTCATGACACCAAACCTTAACACGTAATAAGTAATCGTAATATATGCCCCACGCAGTAAAAAGGATGATGCCAAACAACCAACATATTATTCAAATGTTAAATGCACCATGAGTCAACTTGTGACCCCAAAGAAAGGTGGGGATTGTTTAATTAAATATGTACTTGAATTGTTTATTACTCTTTTAAAACATATGGGACCTAATGTATGAACTCTGATATTTTGCTATGTCATCGAATGAAATCTTATCTTAAAACGTCCATTTAAGGTCGTTTCATATATCTTGATTGTTATGCTTTGACGTAGCACCCCATTGTTACCATTCCGCTGCATACCAGAATTTGGGGGTGTTACATGAACTCACCTTGTGTGAGGGTATATCAAGTGTACCACAAAAAATGTGTCACGGTAATGATCGAGTGCAACCTAATCCAATATAGGTCGTATAAGTACTAATCACATTGGGTAACTACTACCATGTATATTTCTATATAGCTAATCACCATCTAATTGTTTTAGTGAAATCATATTTATAAAGTTAAAACGTTTATAAATATACCTTTGGTAAAAATGACATAACTTTCACGTTTCAAGTCCGTTTCTTGCTTACTTATGATCCACAATTTCGTATTACGATTACGTATCAAAATATTTGGGTGGTGACGATACTTATTGGTGTGTATTTGTCTCATGTCCTCTAGATGGAACAGTGACTTTTTATCTGTTCATAAAGCCTTGTTTTAAAACTTAAAATTTTATAACTTAAATTAACGTAAAACTCGTAAACGTCGTATTTTATTCATGTTATACATCTCCATTTTATAGTGCGTATTCTCTATTCGAGCACTATGTCTTCGTTAATGAAAGTTCTATAAATTTCTTGATGTTTTCAAAATATATGTTTCTGTCATGAATAGTAACTTTTATAAAAATAGGTTTATAAGAAGTATTTTAATACCTTTTTAAGTATAATAAACTTCGCGTAAATCATTACTTTTTTGTTTTTAAATTAAAAAATTTACGTTTTCTTTATTGTTTTGGAATCCTAAAAATTAATGTGTGAATTAATAAAAATATCAAAACCTTCTGTTTGTAGAATTTTTATAACAAGATTTTATAAAAACTTCGTGAATAACTCGAGGTTATTTATCGAAAACACGTAAACTACGATCTTTTTTCGTTATTAATCTGTTTTTTTTTTTTCTTCGAGTTTCTTACCTTTTTGGAATCGTCATGAGGAGTACTATCTTTATAAAGATGTAAAACCTACTGTTTGAAATTCGAAACCAAAACAGGGCCCTTTTTTATAGCTTTTTAATAATAATTAAATTATATACTGTTGTTTTACATACTTTCCAACTATTCAAAAAACTGCACACAATTCCTTCACAAGTCTTTATATCATATGTTTTACATATAATAGTGTCCATAGGTCCATAATTGTCCAAAAATGTCCAAGAAATCACAAGATCCATTTGTGTACACACTTATTTATATAAGAACTTTCATAAGTATACTTTAACTACTAGTTTATATATGAACTTTTTATACCTACACCAAGAGTGTACAAGACTTATACTTCCATTATAACATCATATTAGCATCCATATAACATAAATAAAAGTCCATGAAGCAAGATTAACAAGTCATTTACACACTTTTACTTGAAACTTATTTAGTAAACTTTGAAAACCCTAATTTGTATATACACTTTTTATACTCAAATCAACATGGTACAATACTTGTATATCCATTTTAACATGATATTACCAACAACATATCATATGTAAAAGTGTACAAATCCATAATCACAAGTAAAAATCCTTTTTACATGTTCAAAAGTGTCCTAATGGTGATTTTGCTATATAAAACTAACATATGCATAAAATGATAAATGTAAGGACATAAAGGGTTTTAGATGACCTTAATGAGATGTATGATGATAACCAACACAATCTAAACCCTTGTTTAGATGAAAAACCAAAGCTTGCACACTTGAAAACCCTAGTTTTCCAAGAAAACCCTAATTTGTATATACTTGCTTCAATACTTGTAAACCTTTAACCAACCCTTGCAAACACCTTAGGTTATCATAGGAATGATGTGTGAATGCTTGTATGGTCTTAGAAAATCAAGATATGGATTGAGTAAAATGGGGTTTGTTTGCCGTGGGTTATTAAGAGCCAAAAGAAGAGAAAGTTAATTTTTTTTGTTAAGTGTTGAAGTGTATGAGTTATCTTACTAGTATACAAGACTTATATGCATACAAGACTAGTCAAAAAGGTTTATAGGAAGTCTTTGAGATAAGATGAGTAAATCTAGGGAAGTCTTTGGTCAAGGTAAGGTCCTTACTTGTAAAAGTCTCATGGTTTAATTAGATGTTGTATGTACAATGCAAGTTGCAAGATTTTTGTCATATTTCTTTGTATCTCTTGCTACAAATCCGGCCATAGATGCATATGTATGATATTATTTAGTAAATTTTGGGTATTGGGTACAATTGTGGGTATTTGTTGAAGCGTAGAAAAGTTTTGGTGGTTTCGGGTATACCTAAATGTATTTTATCGCGAAACGTAAACACTTTACGCAACCAATAAAAATAAAATAAACAATGTTAATAATTATACTCAAAATAATTACTTAACACTTGCTTGATGTAAACATTTTATTTTTTGATGCCCGTTTACATTGAACGATAATTTTTAGTTTACGCGATTTAACTTAACGATTTCGATTAAAAGCAAACGCGTACAATACTAAAAATACATAGTGAATTTATTGACGACGTCAATGACCCTAAAACACAGGGTGTTATAAAATACATCCTGGTGATTTTCGATGACTATTCAAGATACACGTGGAGTCTGTTTCTGTTATCTAAGGATTAGACACCAGAAGTACTTAAAGACTTTCTAAAAATGATTTAACGAAAACTTCAAGCTCAAGTTATAACGGTTCGTACTGATAGAGGAACTGAGTTCTTAAATAAGACACTTCAGACGTACTTTAAAGAAGAAGGAATTGATCATCAAACGACAATTGCTCAAACACCTGAACAGAACGACGTTGTCGAAAGACAGAACCGTACTCTGGTTAAGGCTACTCGAACAATGCTTTCGGCTTCTAAACTTCTACTAATCTTTTGGGCTGAAGCAATAGCAACCGCATATTACACTCAGAACATATCTCTCGTCATCCCCAGGCCCGAAAAGACACCATATCACATCATCAATGAAAGGAAACCAACTCTCAAATACCTTCACATCTTTGGCTGCACTTGCTACATAGTCACATCTTTGGCTTATCGAAGTTGAAGTTTGTAAACGATCACATGTGTTCATATTGGGAAATGGGTGAAGTAAATAGAAGTTCTTTCAAGACAAAAATCGTTCTAAGTTTTAAAAGACGTTTACATTTGATACATATGGACTTATGTGGCTCGATGAAGGTTGAAAGCATCAATGGAAAGAAATACATCCTGATGATTGTCGATGACTATTCAAGAACACATGGAGTCTATTTCCGATATCTAAGGATTAGACACCATAAGTACTTAAAGACTTTCTAAAGATAATATAACGAAAACTTCAAGCTCAAGTTATAACGGTTCGTACTGACAGAGGAACTGAGTTCTTAAATAAGACACTTCAGACGTACTTTAAAGAAGAAGGAATTGATCACCAAACGAAAATTGCTCAAACACCTAAACAGAACGGCGTTGTCGAAAGACATAACCGTACTCTGGTTAAGGCTACTCAAACAATGCTTTCGGCTTTTAAACTTCTACTAATCTTTTGGGGTGAAGCAATAGCAACCGCATGTTACACTCAGAACATATCTCTTATCATCACCAGGCATGAAAAGACACCATATCACATCATCAATGAAAGGAAACCAACTCTCAAACACCTTCACATCTTTGGTTGCACTTGCTACATAGTCAGAGATGGTTAAAACCTTAACAAGATGAAGGAGAAAGGGGACCCGTGGATTTTTGTGGGATATTTTACAACGTCAAAGGGATATATATTTTACAACAAGAGGACCAGATTAATCGTTGAGTCCATTCATATCAACTTTTATGAACTCAAGGAACTAATGGTGTCAGTTCATAACAATCCTCGCCCCGCGACCCAGGGACAAATGACTTTTGAACATAACAGTTTAGAACTCGGAATCCAAGACCACAGCAATGAACCTTCAAGTTCAAAGTTGGTTCCAAATGTTTCTTCTCCAGCAGACATATCAGATTCATCACTACAAGAGTTGGAATTTTTATTTAGTCCTATGTGCGAAGAATATTTCAATGCATGAAATCAAAGTGTGTTAAAGTCTTCCGCTCTCTCTAATAATTCTCTATAACAAGATATACAACCTACTTTAGAACCGATCATTCCACCAACAAATGTCCATGCTGAGGAAAACAACACTGGTCAAGCAGCATATGCACAGTTTTAAGCATATGAATTTATCAACCCATTTTGTACACCGGTACAAGAAGTTGCTGAGTCTTACTCACGCAATATTGATACTTCAAACATGCATACATTTTACCAAAGACAACGTTCCGAGAATAATTAGACCAAAGATCATCCTCTAGAACAAGTTCGTGGAAATCCATCAAAGCCTGTGTAGACAAGACGACAACTTGCTACAGGTCCTGAAATGTGCATGTTCGCACTCACCGTGAGTACTGTTGAACCGAAAAACATTAGGGAAGCAATGGATGATCACGCATGGATCGAAGCAATGCATGAAGAGCTTCTTCAATTCCATAAACCCAACATTTGGGAACTTGTTAACAACCCTTTTGGAAAGATGGTGATTAATCTAAAGTGGTTATGGAAGAACAAGAAAGATGAATACAATATTGTTATTCGTTATAAGGAACGACTTGTAGCTAAGGGATATCGTCAGGAAGAGGGTATTGATTTTAAAGAATCTTTTGTACCAGTCGCTCGCTTGGAAGTTGTTCAGATTTTCGTTGCCTACGCTGCACACAAATCATATCCTATCTATCAGATGGACGTTAAAAATAGGTTTTCTCAATGATCTACTAAAGGAAGAGGTATATGTCAGTCAGCCAGACAGGTTCGTTGATCCTGATCATCTAGAAAAAGTCTATCGCATTAGGAAAACACTTTATGGATTGAAGCAAGCTCCAAGAGCCTGGTATGATGAACTCTCGACATTCCTGATATCCAAAGTTTTCACTAAAGGTACTATAAACCCCACTATATTTACGATAAGATACGGGGAGGATATTCTACTTGTGCAAATTTACGTCGATGACATAATTTTTGGGTCCACAAACCTAAAATTTTCTAAAAACTTAAAAAAAATGATGCACAGTAGATTTGAGATGTCCTTAACGGGGGAAATGAAATTCTTTTTAGGACTTCAAATCCACCAAACCCCACGGGGTATCTTTATCAATCAGTCTAAGTATGCTTTAAAAATACTCAAAAAGCATGGTATAGAAAAATGTGATAGCATTGGTACACCAATGGCTACTAAACCTAAGATGGATGCAGATCTAAGTGGAACACCTGTAGACCAAACAAGATACCGAAGTATGATAGGGTCTCTCAGGTATCTGAATTCTAGTAGACCAGACATAGTGCAAGCAGTATGTTACTGTGCACGTTATCAAGCAAGACCAATGGAAAAGCACCTCAAGGAGGTTAAAAGGATCTTTCGGTACCTAAATAATACCATTAACATGGGACTCTGGTATCTGAAGGATTTTGGTTTTGAACTAACCGCTTTTTCAGACACAAACCATGCAGGTTGTCTTGATACACGCAAAAGCACTTCTGGAGGAATACAATTCTTAGGTGATACGCTAGTCAGTTGGATGTCCAAGAAGTAGGACTGCACCGCAATGTCATTAGCAGAAGCAGAGTATGTGGCATTATCTGTAAGTTGTGCGCAAGTCCTTTGGATGAGAACACAACTTAAGGATTATGGCTTTGACTATAATAAAATACCATTGTAATGCGACTCCCAGTCAGCCATAGCCATCTCGGGTAACCCTGTGCAGCACTCCCGCACCAAGCATATCCGGTACCATTTTATAAAGGAACAGGTTGAACGCGGTATAGTTGAACTGCAGTTTGTTAGAACTGAATACTAGTTAACCGACATGTTTACGAAAGCTCTTTCGCAAAGGTTTGAGTACCTTGTTGGATGACTCGGTATGTGATGTTTGACTCCAGCAGAACTAGAGGTTTTGGCAAATGAATATGCTTGATAGATTTTATCAAACATCGACTTGTAAATACTTTTGAAAAAAGAAAAATACAAACATATAAATCCTATAAAACCAAATACAAAAATATAAAATTTCAAAAACAAAATACAAAATCAGAAAATCAAAAAGAATCTTCTCGACGTGTCTCTTAGAATCGATAACATTTAGGTACCTAGAAATGTCAATTAACATTGACACATGTGTGTAAATGAAGTTCGAGCAAGAGTTTAAAAGTTTCAAAACATGTCATTTCTAATTTTCTTTATGGCTTATATGCAAATCAGTACATAGACTTCAAAGAAAAGAAAGTTTATCTTTAAAGATAACTTATCCTAACAACGAGAAAAGCAATTTTCTCAGTCTTGAGTTGTTTATACAAGACATTCAAAGTTTTAAGCTCAAGAAAGGAAAGTGTACGCTTCAGTGAGCTTATCCTTAGCGTTAGAAGAGAAGTCTTCTAACAAGTGGTTTTTCAAAACTTAAACACAATTTTTCAAGAATGATTCTTTCATGATAACATTTCATAAAAAGTGATTTAACAATTGTGATATCTTTCAAAATTGTGTGTTCAACACTCTCTTCCTCGGGGAATTTTCAAAAGACGATTATTTTTTTACAAGTGAATCAATTTTTGAGGGGGAGTTTTTTCAAAACCAAAGTTTAATGTAGTTGGATACATTATTACAAATACAATTTTCATGTATCCCCAAAAACAATATAAGTTGTTATACGCATAAGATGTATGAGCAGAATTTTTCAATAAATTTTTCAATGATCATTCAAAAAATTTCAAATGTGGGTCTCACACCTAAAAGTGGTAAATGTGAGAAAACTTTTCAAGACTAATATAATAATAAGTCACATTAATTTGGGTATTCTTGAAATACTCTTGCGTTACTCCTCGAAGTACGTCCACTGTGAAGGGGTTGGTGGGGTGGTGGGTGGTGGGGGGGGTGTGGGGGGTGGTCTAGCATACTTGTACTCGTATGAAGTGTGTTATACCAAGGCATCTTATCTCATCTAAGATTCACATCCAAACTGTTTTGATGTTTTTGAACACGTTCATTCATGACTATTTTATGTGTTCATAAAAATATAGTATCTGAGTACAATTTTTTCAAGTATTATTCAATGACATTTCATAAACTTTCAAAAATTGTGTACTCGACACTATCTTCATCCCTCAACATTATATTGGTGTTATTTCATCAACAAGTGATGTTACATGTATTGTTGAGGGGGAGCAAATACAAAAATGTTCCACATAATTCATGCTAATTTCAACATTTTTCTTCCCATTGAACTTTTCATGACAAATTTTAATCAATTGGTATTTAAAACACTAAGCGACTTAGTATTTAAAATAAGGGGGAAATGTGATTAAAAAAGATCTATATAAAGACTCAAGAGTTTGTGATTTTACTCTTACACATATGTGCGAAACACTTACAAATATCGATGCACATGTGAAAGGGGGGGTTTTTTTTAAAAGATGAAAATTTCTTAAATGTTTTGATTTATATCAAACACTTTAAATGATTTTCAAATGGTATTACGGTGATGATGAAATACCCAACAACCTATTAATTCATGACGATTCTGAAGTCATAAGGTGGTTATGTTAGGTATTAGTCTTATGATCCAACCAGAACTGGATGGATCTACCCAATGACCCTCCATGCTATGATTAGTTAAAAATCTTGGAGGCATTAACTAATTTATTCACACAATTAGACAATTAAATACTTATTAGTACTCCTTTCATTGTACTTAAATTCCTAAAACAATTACTATTTTATACTTTTTAACAACACTAATAGATTCATACATAAAAGCCTTGTCTACACTCTAGCTGTCTTAGCATGCCGAAATATAAGATGTTAACGTTGGTACTAATTTTCATCATCCATGACAAAACAATATACTTATATTTTAGATTGCAATACATATTCAATTTTCAAGAACTCGGCACTGTAACCGAGTTCATTTTTTACTGGAGGGAAGGCTAGGAAAAAGCATAGAGCGTACGGGCTCAACTCCTTCACATGCAAAAACGGAGCTAGTAAGATGACTAGTAGATGTTGAGCCACTCTTAATCAGTTATTTTTATTCATTAGTTATCTGATTTAATTGCTATTTTTTCTAGTAATTTATACAATTAGCCTCCCTTAATTCCATTAGATATGTTGATTGAAGTTCAAACACGAACAACTTAAACAATTAACAACAATAGTAAAATGAAATTACCTGAAAAAATACGCTTTTCTCAATTTAATCATTCTAGTGTTAGGTTGAATCATGGTTTAAGTAACAAAAACCAAAGATGCATTATTGAGCGATTTTTTTACTATAGTTTTATGTTAAACTCGGCCCCTTTATATATAAAATTTTGGCTTCGCCCCTGCTCACACGAGAGTAAAAGGAAGGGTTTAATTAACCCATACAATAAAAGTATAGAGCAATGGTTTGGCACTGTAACTTGAGGAAGTGGCGAATCACTACAAGGATAAATAGGACGGGCGACAAAACTTTTTGTAAAGTAAACCATTTCCTCACCAAAAGTCATTAAACGACATAAAAAATGAGTTTGAGACATTGACTTCATAAAAACCCAAAAAAAAAATTGACCAAAAAATATGGCGATGACATGTCCTCTTCATAAGGTTGATTTTTTTACTACTACGTTTACTTTATTCATTTTCTTCTAATTTTTCTTGCAAAGCTTTCGGCGAGGACATGTCGTTGCCAAAAATTTGACCATTTGTTGAACTTATTACCTTTATATACAATAGCGAAGCAAACGACAGCGTTTCGAGGAGGGAAAAACGGTGTCGTTTTAAAGCCCGACCCAGTTGCTCCTCTCACAAATGGTTTAAAACTACATCTTTTAGGTATGAAACGATGCAGTTTTGATGCCTTCTATCTTCCCTCCATCTCTCTCTTCCCTCCATCTGGATTCCACTGTATTACGTGTCCTCGGCTAATCCTCCCACCTCTATAAGTCATGAATCCACTCATATAACATAAATTCCATTCATAACACATAAATCATTAGAGTAGTTTTCATTTCAAGGTGCCTGTTTTTATGACAACAAACTAATTTGGTGAGGCGGTCCGCTACTTGAAGTGGTTTCAACTCAGATTTTTATTGTTGTTTTTTTTTCATATGGGTACTCTTTTAATCTAATCTTTTTTATGTTTAATGTATCAAGTACTTTTATTGTTGGTTTTTTGTTTTTCAATCTTTTTGCAGGTTTTTGAGGATCTGATTGAATATGATTATATCTTTTTTTAAACTAGGGGATATAATCTTTGTTTAACTTAAAATTCGGCTACAATCTGTCGTTTTTGTAAAAAGAAAAAGAAGGTGCATGATTTATCTATGTGGTTCGATCGTATTACTTTTATTTATGTTATTACTAAATTGTGGATTTTTGTTATTATAATCTTACATTTCTGTATTTGCTTTTTTATTTGTAAACTGTTGATTTTTTGAAATTTAGGTTGTTGGTATGTTTTGTTGATGAGAAATTTTAGTTAATATGGTGATTTTTTTTGGTTTATGAGGTAATATTGGAAGCTGCACTACAAGAGAAAAAGGCATGGGAATTGGACTCAACGTGCTCGGAACATACGGGACATAAAATCGAATCAATATCCAAACCGAGATGAAAGTGTTAACGAACGATGAGCGAGGGTCTATCAAGAAGCAAACGCCACATGAAAATGTTAACCTTCCGAGGGATAATCTTACACCATCTTATGCTTGGGAGGGAATTAGCGATCATGCAATTATCAATATGTTTCCGAATGTAAACTTACTGAATAAGAACCATCAGTAGAAAGAGAGGAGACGACACAATCCCTATCAACCTCAACATTCAACGAACCAATATCCATGAGAAGGTTATTAAGATCTGCAAGAGCTCTCCCACCGTTTACAGGACGACGCCAATCCCACGCCCAAAGACCATTAACAATTCTATCTCTAACAAGGCAATTTTGATTCTTTTCTAGGCGAAATAACCTGTTAAAGCGAGAACAAAGAGGAGCATCACCCAACCAAGTATCTTTCCAAAAGCGTATCATAGAGCCATCACCAACTTGATAACGAAGAGAATTCAATGGGACATAGCCACTTGAATGAAGATGATATATCGTGCCAACTATACGAGCCCAAAGACCATTGGTTTGGCAGCCTTTAAGCTCAATACCAGCTTCATTGCCATGAATCGATTTTAAAACCTCAACCCAAAGAGCAGATGGTTTATTAAGCAAACGCCATCTCCATTTGAGAAGCAAGGAGTTATTGAAAGCTTTTAAACTTCCCACTCCTAAACCGCCTTTATCAAGAGAAGCTAAAATGTTAGACCATTTGATCCAAGCAAGCTTCCTAGAGTCACCTGTAGCACCCCAAAAAAACGAGGCACGAAGACTTTCAAGAGTCTTAAGAACAGCTTCAGGAACTTTAAAGATGGAGAAGTAATAGATACCAAGGCTTCCTAACACCGATTTGATAAGAGTTAAACGACCACCTGAAGATAACATGTTTGCCTTCCAACCTGATAATCTAATTTTGAAGCGCTCGATCAAACTGTTCCAATTGGCTATACGGTTCATGTTCGAACCAATTGGGAGACCAAGGTAGGAAAAAGGAAGATTACTAGCTGAGCATCCAGTACCTGCTGCCATACTCTCTATGTCATCGGAAGAAACCCCCACTCCATATAGATTTGACTTAGAGATATTGATTTTCAAGCCTGAAGCAAGGTAGAAGACATTTAGGATACGGATGATGTTGTCCATATCACATTGGTTCCATTCGGAAAGAATAATAACATCATCGGCATAAAATAAATGAGAAAGCCGAATTTCCGAGGACCCGATCTTAACACCTTGGAAAAGATTTGCCGTCAACCCGTCCTTAAGAGCAATGTGAAGGCCTTCCATAACTATGATGAATAAGAAAGGAGACAATGGATCTCCTTGCCTCAATCCTCTTTTTAAAGAGAACTCCGATGTAGGACTTCCATTGACGAGGATGGAAGCCCTTGAAGACTTTAAACCAGCCATAATCCATTTACGCCAAGTACTACTAAAACCTAATCTTTCCATAACATGATCAAGGAAACGCCAACTTACGGAATCAAAGGCTTTTTCAAAATCGACTTTAAAAAGTAACATCTTCTTCTTTTTTTCTTATACCATTCAATAACCTCGCTTAGAAAGAGAGGACCATCGAGAATTTGGCGACTCGAAATAAATGCCGATTGCTCATGACTAATGATCAAATCCATTACATTGGAAAGCCTGTTTGCTAGGATTTTCGCAACAATCTTGTATTGGAAACCGATAAGAGATATAGGTCTAAAGTCTTTAATATAAAGAGGATTAGACACCTTTGGGATTAAAGTAAAAAACAAAGAATTCGTACCAGGAAGGAATGAACTAGAAGAGAAGAACCTCATAACAAAGTTCTGGATATCGATCTTCATGATGTCCCAATATTTTTTGACAAACATAAAAGAGAATCCATCTGGACCCGGAGCTTTTTGGCTACCACAATCCCAAACCGCATTTTTTATTTCCTCCAAAGAGACCATGGAATCTAGAAGATGACGATCCGAATCACTTAGGCTCTTAGCAGACGACATGGATGGTAAAATCACAGGAGAGTCATGGCAGGAGAACTTCTCTTTATAAAATTCAAGAAAAGCCATCTTAATGGCACCTGGATCAGAAACCCAAAATCCCTCCTGAAGGATACCTAGGATCGATTGTGATTTCCTTTTTGAGTTAATAATGCCATGGAATAATTTGGAGTTTTCGTCCCCTTCCACGTCCCATCTAATTCGAGCTTTTTGGATTAAATCCATGGAGACCAGCTTCTCTAAGTTATCGAGTACTTTTATTGTTGCTTTTTTGTTTTTCAATCTTTTTGCAGGTTTTTAAGGATCCGATTGAATATGATTATATCTTTTTTAAACTAGGGGATATAATCTTTGTTTAACTTAAAATTCGGCTACAATCTGTCGTTTTTGTAAAAAGAAAAAGAAGGTGCATGATTTATCTATGTGGTTCGATCGTATTACTTTTATTTATGTTATTACTAAATTGTGGATTTTTGTTATTATAATCTTACATTTCTGTATTTGCTTTTTTATTTGTAAACCGTTGATTTTTTGAAATTTAGGTTGTTGGTATGTTTTGTTGATGAGAAATTTTAGTTAATATGGTGATTTTTTTTGTTTATGAGGTACATATTTGTATGGAGAATGGGATTTGGAGACACACGTTTTTGGCAATTTCTGATGTCGTTCTCGGCCGTTTTGATGTACATATTAATATGGTGACTTATCTGTGTGTTTTGATAGTTTACTTTTATGCTTGTTATTATTGTATTGTGGAATTTTTTCTATAATCATACAAAATGTAAAATGTGAATGTAATTGAAGTTTTAGGAGGCAGCAGGTGTTGCTTATTAGAAACGAGGATTTCCATTCACGTGTTGCCGGAGAGCATCTGTTGCCAATCGTATTGCACATATCACGAGTGTTTGTTTACAGAGAATTCTGTAAATGCTAACAAACTGAACAATTTCGAAAAAAATAAATACACATTGAAAAGAGAAATA